>JAVFBZ010023267.1:0-11428 GCA_032466195.1 Katharina tunicata
GAAGCAAAACAGTTTTCCTTCGTTTTCTCAAATGTGCATTCAACAGACTTACTAGGTTTGTCCAGATCACAGGAGAAATGTATCCATGCGTGCAGTTTGCAAGTAGGTTGACAGCTGACTTTATTGTATTACTTCACAATTGTAAATGATTTTTTTCTCCCTCTTACTTAATTCAAATTGAAACGGCCTTGAGACAACCATATTTTTCGGTTTAATTTTCAATCAGTTTGCAGCAAAATTTATACGATTCGTTCTCCAACGCACTGTTTTTAACAAACATGGCCTTTCAATACATAAGTGCTCGTAGTATATTCAATCTCGAAAAAGGTACGAGTCTATTTAAGTATACCAGCCCTGTAATAAAGCCTTGGTCTGTGTGAGTTCCTATGGAGACAATTTAAAAAGATAATGTAGGGACTTTATGTATGTACCATCTGGTGACAAAATGTTTCAAATACAGATTTCTGTTATATTTGTTTCAGGTGTTTATCAGATGAACAAATGTAAAACCATTCACAAGAAAAGTAACTAAAAGGAGAAAAAAAGCGAAAGGAAAATGTCCCTATACCTTATAAAACAGACATCATGCAAGAGTAGAGTTGTCTCCTCCATCATCACACGTTATATAGCTTTCCTGACTTCCGGTAGACATTGTTACTTCCGGTCGCCAACCATCATCGTTTATACCATCTATAGCATGCACCAATGTTAGTAAATTAAAACTGAAGCCAAAGACTAGCTACAGTATATAGGAACCAAACCATGAGTGGGGGGGTGACAAGAGTCCACATTCCCAAGCATAATCAAAATGTGACTCTAAAATGGAAGTTTATGCACGTGTCTTTTCATACATCTCGTTAATCCTTGACCATTTATTTCGAATATGTAAAATGAGTACGTGAAAGTTAATAATCTGAAACCCCTTATTCAGGTATAGTTAACCCCAGTTATAGTATGTTAACCCATGACCACATGCAAAATAATTCATAATTTTCATTTCTTTGCGACTATCTCTCATGATACCAAAGGTATACCCAGAACCAATTAACCCTCAGGGCATGCTAAATTACTAAATTACATATTGCTGAACAAATAGAATAATACCTTCTGCTGAATATTCCCCACTGAGAGGGCGTTTTGTTGTACCGTCTAAGTATGGTGGGAGGGCTTTGTTTGGGAGGGGGCCCGCTTCATCCTGGCCCCTAGACGTTCCTGCTCCCGCAAGGTTACTGTAAACATCGTCTAAGCGCCGGTTTTGAAGATTGTTGATGGTGGCGGAAGAAATTGAAATTCCGCTGGAGATACTGCTTTGTCTCCCCAGTGGAAACGGCGAGGCACTGTAAGCCGGCGGAGCTCCCATATTATACAGGGGATTGTCCATCCCAATAACAGGGGCTGAAGAACAAATAAATAGTCTTGATAAAATAGTAATTAACTTGCAGCTTCGTGAAAACATGAGCCTAACTGTTTTGCACACAATTCAATTATTGGTAACACAAACTTCCGAACGGGTTGACACCCTTGCGGAAATCGAACCAAGAACCCAAAGAGTCAGGAAACGAATGGTTCCCGGTGGCCATTTACTGCAGGGCATTCGGTGAACATTTACTGCTGGGGATTCGTAAGCCATTTACTGCTAGGGATTCGGTGGCCATTTACTGCTGGGGATTCGGTGGCCATTTACTGCTGGGGATTCGGTGGTCATTTACTGCTGGGGATTCGGTGGCCATTTACTGCTGGGGATTCATTGGCCATTTACTGCTGGGGATTCGGTGGCCATTTACTGCAGGGCATTCGGTGGCCATCTGGGGATTCGGTGGCCATTTACTGGTAGGGATTCGGTGGCTGACACAGTGGACTGTGTAATAAAAAACCCTAAACGCAAAGAACAATGTAACCCCCAAAAAATATTTTTTCTGTATGGATGACAAATTGTTTGAATATTGTTTAAATATATTGGTTAAAAAGTTTCTATCTCGTTCCACAGATCGTTATCAACTCTGATTACTTGACATAGATCTCTGAAAGAAGATGAAAACGTTGTAACTAATACATAAGGCAAAGACCGACTTAGTATGGATAACAACTTCTGATTTATTTCACACATCGTTTCTATGTTCCAGAGATCGTTTACAAGTATGAGATAGAAATGTTGTGTGACATAAATCAAGAGTTGTTATCCACACTAAGTCGGTCTTTGCCTTATGACATTCCTAATTTCTACATGCCACTTAAACAAGTTGTAGCTAATTGTAACGCAGCTTTTGTTCATACGCTCCTTAACGTCTCTATTGTTTGATTGGTGTTTAACGCCAAGGTCAGGAGTATTTAACTTATATGACGGCGGTGTAATCCAACATTAGACAGCCACTCAAACACAACCAAAAAATGTGAAGTCAATTAAGTGTTATCAATGTTGGAAAGATAATGTTCCTCCTGTGCTAAGTATGACAGCATGAATATAACCTGGAAACATACTGCCCTTAGCCAGAGGGCTTTACGTCTCTATACAATCATGGTTTTCTTCGTGGTCTTCGCCACCCACATTCTGTTTCTGTTTCTGTTCACTTGTTTATTTATTCTATGCCAACCACTTTAAGTCATGAGTGTGTCTTGTACATGGTTCCTGTTGATTGCCAGGGACAATAACCGACAATTTCCGTCACTTGCTTTTTTGATAGTATGTCGTAAAATGAGGACAATAAAAGTAAGTACACTTAATTAGGAACCAACAAGTCCGCACTGCAAGACATACCCTGTGTCCTGCAGCAAATACGAATCCTGTGGCTGCAGGCACAAATATCGAGGTGTTGAGCAAGTGTTAATAATACCTGCCTCAAGACCTTGGCATTTGTGCTGTGTGCATGTTTAAACAAATACGTATCATGTGGTAACAGGCTTTGAAACATGTTAAAATATGCCTCAAAGCATTGGCATTTGTGCTGTGTGCAATTAATTATAAACTCGCTTTGCAAGAAAACCATGGTAAAATTTAAAATATGACTTGCGTAGTACAACCAGGTATATATTATCCAATTTTCTGAACAATCCTAACATTATTGACAGAGAAATAGTCCATTTAGTTAGTGTTACATCAACAACACTAACAAGAACAACAAAAGCGCCAACAAGAGACTGAGTAAAATCTAGGTAAAAAATACAAATAATATCTTAGGGTGGCGCTGTTGTTCAGTTGATTTAGCGTTGTACTGTTTACCCTTTCACATTATACGGCTTATAAGGTTCGAATCCCAATGTCGATCTTAGGTGTATAAGGTAAGTTTGTCAAAGGCTGTGGAGGTTGCAGGTGGGTTTTACAAGATTCCTTCCCGGTTTTACCGGCGACACAAATTCATCGCATAAGTGAACTACACTTGAGTACGACTAACAAATCAAAATAAGCGAGGTTTAGTTTCGAAATCTATTTTGTCATAGTTGATACTGTTGCAACAACTTTTTAAGAAGCTTTATCTACCGTATATAGGAAAAATATTTGATATTTATACGAATACGGTAAAGTATGGCGGGTGCTTGGTTTGACGAGGCCTCCTGTGCCTTAATGTTCTACCAGCTGAGAGGCATCAGGATTTGTTTGTTTGTTTGACTGGTGTTTAACGTCGTACTCAAAGGTATTTCATTTTTATGACGACGGATTCTCCACTTCTTAATCTGCTCTACTCAATACGGCGGAAAACCGGGAGGAAACCTCGTAAAAACCGCCCCCGTGGTTGCCGAAGTCACCTCGTGTAACTCCCTCATATACCGCAGGTCCACTGGGAGGCTTGAACACGTGCAGTACATCGAAGGAGGATCTGCAGTCAGACGCGCTAACCACTGAGCCACGGCGCCGGTCCCTGAGGCATCAGGAAACCGATCGGTTGTGATGACCAGTTTTTCGTCCTGTCAATGTGTTGTGATGTCTTATGTGTTGCTAGCGTCATAAAGGAGAGGGGGGTGGGCTTTTGCAATTGGGATGGCATGCCGCTCCCACACCCTCCATAAAAAACCCAAACAAACAAACAAACAAACAAACAAACAAACAAACCGTAAAGTATGCTATGCATGTACCGTTATTTTTCAAATACAAGTAAAGTAGGTCTACTTACAGCGTGAAATACTGCCTTGTCTCTCGTTTGTAAAAGCCACAGTGTCCATTTGAGAGTTTTCCCTCTTTAGTCGCCTAATTCGCCTCTTGTAATGCGTGACTAAAATAATTATCAAAATAAGTAACACCAATGCAATTCCAGCGACGATAATTCCTGCCAATTCTCCTGTTGTTAAGGATCCGTCGTTCTTGTTTTGTCTGCTCGCGCGACCCAAAGCGCCCCCTACTTCGACCCCGGGTTCTATACGCCTTGCGATTGTTGTAAATGCAACTGACACAGTTGTCGATTGAGATGTAGATGGCCTTAGCGTTGTCGTTGTTGTTGGAGAGCCTGTTGTAGGAATGAACAATGGATCCACTGTAAGTAGAATAATCACTTTTACTGATGAATAAAAAAAAACTCTAAACAGATAGGCAGAGTTCAATCCCCGCCCGCCCCAAATAAACATTACATCCTCAGGAAATTTATGCATTAAGGCGCCCCGCAAAAATAAAGAATACAGGGACAATTACCACGTTTATCTTCTAAATAAACTATTGAATTTAAACAGTCAAGATGTAAAGGGAAATCACTCTGATGTCATTATACTGAGGGGAGCCAACTCTTACCCACACATCCTGTCATGGGATCACACATTTGGTCCTCTGAACACGCACATCTATAAGCACAGTGTTTACCATAGGTACCTGATGGACAACCTATGAGATACAGAAATGTTCAATTGAAGACATATATGATTTGTTTGATTGGGGTATTACGCCGCACTCAAGGTTATTTCACTTATGTGACGGCATGCCAGCCCAATCAGTGAAGGAAACCACCGTAAACGACGCTGGCAACATACAAGACAGGATAAAACATTTACATAACATTAACAAGTCAGAACACCACAGCAAATCAGCATCATGTGCCCCTTAGCACAGAGAGCACCAGGGCACAAGCGTCCAGCAAATAAGAAAAAAAGAAAATGACTTTTGTCTGCTTGAACTTGTTATATATTAAACTTATACATTTGTTTTTATTTTCTAAATATGAACGCAATTCGATTTACCGTTACGTATGAAAATAATAGGCCAGTGGCAGGGTCGATGGAAAAGCTATCAGTAGGCTAATCAAGGTAAGCAAAACTTGTATAATTAGGCCTGTATAAAGGTTTTCTTAGTCCCTATTCGGCTGCATAAAAAGCCCAAATAATATAATGTATGCCTAGAATGAACATGTATCAAATGATTAAAACAAACCAGGGTATGGTTAATCAAATCGATGGTTAATCAAATCGATGCATAACACATGATTTTAATTGATTTTTTAAATTAATGATCATTTTGAAACGCACTAAACGTTACTCACTTTCTGCACACGTGACTCCGAAGAAACCCGGATTACACTCACAGGCACCATCATGTGACCGACAGGCGGCGTTGTTTAAGCATTTGCAAGTTTGCTGGCAGTCTTTGCCATAGCGACCAGCTGGGCAAGCTATTTCAAAAGACAATGTATAGCTAAATAATGCATTAAAATTGTCAGAATGAAGAAGATGCCAAAATAATGTTTGAATAGGAAAAATAACATAACTTTAGCGTCACCAGTGAGAGAGCGAAACAACGATTTCGCATTTTAACAATAAAATCCTTATACGGACTTCAGGCCAAATGTTAAAATTAAAACAGCAATTATTATTGATTTATTTATTATTGATGAATTATAATGTTATTCATTCTCTCCATTAATGCCCCAGTGCGAGAAGCTGGGAGGACGATGTATTATGTACCGTGTGTTAACGTATATACGGCCTGTGGAACTTTGCACTGGTGAAAACTACCTGCCTACTTATTGCCATAAAGCACTTTTCCTTCCACTACCACTGAAGTTCATTGTGCATAATTGATTGATTGATTGATTGGTGTTTAACACCGTGCTCAAGGGTATTTCACTTATATGACAGCGCTGTATTCCACGAGTAGACAGCAACTAGTACAACCATAAAATGTGCCGTCACTTTAATGTTATCGATGCTGGAAAGATAATGTTCCTCCAGTGCTAAGTATGACAGCATGAATATAATCTGGAAACAATACTGCCATTAATCATTGTGCGTAATCACGTGGGGGTTTACCTGCTTGACATTCGGGCCCCATCCAACCGGGGAAACAGATACACCTTCCGGTTATCCGATCACACTTCCCGCCATTTTCACATCGTTGGCATGCAAACTTGCAATCGGCGCCAAAGAGACCATCTGGACAAACTGCAAGTAAGTTTTTTTTTTACAATTACAAAACAACTGATTAAAATAAGGCAATTACCAAAAGGGGACAGGGACGACCAAACCTGAACGCCAAGTAGAAGCATTCTGTATGGACGTAACTGCGATTTAAGCTTAGCTACGCCTCTGTAAACCGACGCAGTGATATAATACACACTCGGCGTAGCTTTGGTTATATCCTTGACATGTCCAAATCTAAGCTTGTTTGTACATTTATCATCTAGCTATTTTCTCTCTAATTCACCAGTTTTTTTTTTACAGGATCAGTTTAGCGTTACAACTAAAACAAATTGCACGATATAATTCAGAAACGAATGTAGAAGTAAAATACATAGAGATTCTCTTAACACAGGTTCGACAAAAAATGGAAAAAAATATAAAATTATAGCTCCTTTGGTAATTGTTCGTCAGTCTGACAGTAAGTTCCAGAATAACATAAGCACTCATTATTAAGGTTACACAACAAATTCTGATTTGCTTGATTTTAACCAACTTTGAAGTTTATACATAAACTAAAACAATTACTTTGAAATTAAAATTATTAAGTTGGTTCCAGGCTAGATTTCAGGAGAAATCATGCAATAATTCGAACTCAGCGTAAGGAAGGCCGGCCATTTTTCCTCAATTTAAGCTTTTGATCTCACCGGGTTCATGGCCTTATGTTAAAAGGTAAGATTTTAAATAGTGGATGGGGGCGGTTTTGACGTTTGGCTCAGTTATGACAGCTGATTGACACATCCACATAATAATATTCTGACAGAAAATTTAGTTTTTTTAGTTATTATAAAACTCTCCTTCAACCTACAAATTTAATGTTGGAATTATTGAAAAGCCTCTAACGTGTACTTCTTGAGAAAAATATAAATTTTTCATTAGATTCTGTGACAGTGCAAAATTGCAAAACTTTTGAGTGCGTATGTTACGTTAAAAATGAGTGATATAGTCCCTCCGATGGATAGCAACGAGTGTCTGTGTTTCAAATACATTTCTGTAAGCCGCTATATGTGTTATATTTTGTTATATTCCGTTCCATTTTAATTTATAACGGACTATTTTACATAGGTTGATAGATACACGTATCAACGAAGCTACCGGGTGGCCAGCATAGCAGCACTGTACATACGTTTACAGAGAAAGTCTGACATGTGACAAGCAAGAGTGTATACGGACTGTGTTGTGGTTCTTAAAATAAAACGTGTATTTTCTTCTTTATTTTTTCTCTCCTCTTGCAAATTGAATTTTGGTGGACTTTGTGGTATTGATATGCAGCATTTGAGTGGAGGTTTGTGGTCAATGTGATATTAAAGCCTAAATAAGTCCCATTTGGTGCATGGAGATTGTTGAGCGAGGTGTGATTCGGCTGTTGTTCACATTCTGAAGCAGGGCTGTCAGACCCCTATCATCTTCCACGGCAGCTAGTTCAAAATTGCAACCATCATGACCTGTCAAACTTTTGATAGTGTACTCGACTAGGACTGAGTAAGGTATGTGCCAGGGGTTTTCACCCAACGAAAGTTTGGGAAGGCGCTACGGAACCACACGTTAACATTACGGCTTATGTAAAATTAATGGTGGTCTGTGGCCACTTGCAATGTTAGAACTCTTGTGCGTTTGAAGGTAAAAATTATGCAAAGTGTTCTATTTTTTAATATATCTTGTTGATTTGTAGCCACTGGTTGTGTTTTTATTCGTCTACAACTCCCATTACCTTTGTCGCAGCTTGGGCCAGTAGTTCCCGGTGGACAGGGGCATTTCCCTGAGAACTTATCACACGGCAGCCCTCCTTCACATCCACACGACGTCAGGCAGCCCAATCCGTACTGTCCGTTTGGGCATACTTTAGAAAACAAAATATATCAATATGTGTTTTTATCTTGGGCAGTGTAAAGTTGGAGTGAAAAAAAAATTACAGGCTATCTATTTCGTAAAATAGTTTTTCTTTCCTTTTGGGGTATAATGTGGGCGTACTATCTGGGTATAATTACATCGCACCACATAATTCAGACAGGCGTATATAACATCTACAAATTAAAATGTTTACAACAGTCAGAAAATACTTCGTTGGATCGATTTCTGTTACCTATAGTGACTCAAGTAAGCACAATCTATAAGCAGTGTTAGTCCATGAAAAGAAATGAATTACTCAAAACTGCAAACTTGGGAAGAAATTCTCCCATATTGGTTAAGTGATCTACGCCGTACTTAAAAAGCCGGCGCCCCACTCCAATGAGAGAAGGAAGCTGCCCTCCATGTAATTGGTATCACATACAACAGTATAGTTCCTCAATCACAGTGAGTTTTCATCGCTCCACAACTGGGTATCTTTTCGTATCTCGGCGTTGCGAATTTGGACATCTTGAAAACCATAGTTCCTGTTTTTTTTTCAAATACATAACAAGTCTTACATGTGTTTCCATGGAATTTTAGATCAACCTAGACAAAGCTCTATTTGAGGATAGGTCGCACAGCTGAATATATGTATTGAGCGTTATTTCCACTTACTTGTTTCGCAGCTGATCCCCGTCCACCCAGGCCTACACTGACATTCCCCAGTGGTCGAGTCACAGGACCCGCGGCCATTACAGTTACATGTTTTCTCGCAGTTATCTCCCCATCTTCCGATTTGACATGCGCTGTCACATTTTACCCCTGTCAATGAGATATGTTGTTAACACGGCCAAAATTTTAACCGATAATTAAACTTTAGAGTTCTGTTATTTTCTCATATTCATCGGAACAGAGAAAAATGGCTAGATGAGACGAAGCGCTCAAATATATCGTGTTAGGCACACCCTAATGCATGTTATCCTTTCCAGGATTGACGTCGCAATAAAACCCCAAGACCATCTAGTGTGCGTGGTGTGTCAAGACTGCACAATAAAACGAAACTGTCACCAAACAATAACTACAACACCCAGTGTACGTCCTATGAAATATAGTTTAGAGCTGTTTTTGTTCGACAGCGGGCCAGTTCAATCGGTGGAGGAAACCATCCTAAATGACGCCAGCAGCACTGGCAGACTCCACCATACATGCAAGACGGAAAACAGGTCACCCCAGTAGATCGTCTTCCTGGTGCCCTTTAACTCAGAGAGCACAATTGTTAAAGTCTGTATCTCAATTGTTAGCTGGTTATTTGCAGTGGTAATGCTCAGTCTAACAGGCAATTTCTGCATTCAAAAGAATGTTTACAATGATACAAAGCGTAAAATTAAACCGGTCAGATGACTGATAATTAATTACCTTGGAATCCCGTCATGCAATTGCAAGCGCCACTTACTGGATCACATGACTTCGTTTTTATTTGATCGCATTCACATTGCTTCACGCAGCTTTGTCCAAAATGCCATGTCTGATTAAAACAAAACGTGTGTTAACGGCTTAAAGTCGAACCTCATTAGGGAATCATTTTTCTTTCTGGTTCTACCATATACCCGAAACGTAAAGTTGTCATATGATTGAAAAACTATTGAGTACGGTGTTAACTTAAAACAAATGAATAGATAATGGCGATATCAACCACCCTCCCCCTCCATCCCCAAACAATACCAAAGAAAAGTCAATACAAAAAAAATCACCACATACGTGGTACGAAAGATGTTGTACAAAGAAAAAAAAAACATACAAATCAAAGTTAGCGTTAAACATTGATGATATGGAAAGCGTCTTAAAGTTTAAATTTTATTAAAGTCTCCGAAATTTTAAGGAGCATATTCAACACCTTACTACAACTAAGTGGGCCACTTTTAAGGTGGATCTTTAAAGACACTGTGTATCTTAAACTTGGTCCCTGGGAGTATGGGACAACCTGGAAAAGATATAATAAGAACTTGAAATATAAATGAGGTAGAGAATCTCTTACCGGACATGCGCTCTCGCACCTGTCGCCAAGGTAACCAGGTTGGCAGATACACTTCCCAGTGACGTGGTTACAATCTGACCCGTTGGCGCAGTTGCATTGACTTGCACATGCAATACCGTGGAAATTCTGTTGGCATGGTTCCTCACAAAACTTGCCCACCCACCCTTCTTCACATCTGCACGAGCCGTCAGCCGCATGACAGGTGGCGTTGTTCAAACATGCGCATTGCTGAGAACAGCCTTTTCCGTATGTACCGCCAGGACAATTCAACTCACATCTAGCAAAATGAAAAGTAACTCTTGCGTTTATGGAAAAAAAATGCTTGTTTAAAAATAGAAGAAGAAAGGATTTGTAACTCAAAGAACTTGATTTTTTTGCAACGAAAGTGTAAAATTGCGCTGACAATAAAAAAGAAATATCCCATAATTTAACATTAAAGGTACATTGTCAGAACAGGACGAAAAATGCAAATAAGAAATAATGAAAAAAGAAAGGAAACTACACAAGAGAGAAGTAATAAGATTTAGTATCTTAATAAGACAAAAAGACTCATTTGAAAAATGTTTATTGATATACTGACTTATCACCCCTGTATCCAGCTGTGCACGTGCAGGATCCGTTTCTAGGGTTACAGGATCCACCATATTGACAGTCACAAATCTCTTCACAGTTCTGACCCCAAAATGGCGCCTGACATGGGAACTGACACGTGACTCCTGTCCATCCGGCGTCACAATAACATTCACCTGTACCAGGATGGCAGCTAAAACAAATAATATTTTACATAAAGGCACTTCAAGAAACTTAATGTAATATAAGGTTAGTAAAACTTAATTATTATATAAAAAAAAACTGCGATCTTGTCCATTATAGCCGGGGTTACACGGGCATCAAAAAGGTGAACTAAACTGAGCCGGCTCTGAACCGCACCAGAGCTGACTTTTTTTTAGTTCGCCAATTAACGACGGTTTGCGGTTACACGGCACTTTTGACAACCCTGCCAGCAAGCGTCGAGGAAATCTTGGAACACTGCCAGCTAGTTTAAGCGAACGGCGACACAATTGAAAAACGTCAGGGCATTCGAAGAAAACGTCACGGCATTCCAAGAGCGCCACCTGTAGGTGAACTAAACTGATGCGAATTGTTTAAGAAATAAAGTGCAGTTTTCTGACCTTTATTGCTTGATAAAGGGTC
>JAVFBZ010023288.1:0-11426 GCA_032466195.1 Katharina tunicata
CACATATTTATCTTCACAATATACATGTTACATGTATTGCCTTTTCTCGAGATGCGCCTATAGGTTATCCAGAACAAGTGGAGATTCAGGTCTATCTAGAAACTTGCCTCTGAGAATTGATCTAGAACATGAGATTATTTATCGGCTTTAATTAGTCGATACCCCTGTGCCAGTGTGTTTACTCTTTATAAAAATATATATATATATACCAGTACACAAATTGTATTGCTTTCTAACATTGCTTGGTCATTATTAAGGAAATACATTAAGGTAAACATATAAAAAATGAGCAATTATGATGTGATATACATTACCAGCCTTCACAATAGTGACTCGGATTCTAGGATTTAATCCCTGGCTAGACAAGCTTTTAATTAATAATTTAATGTAATCATTTTTCTGGTTGTTGTTTAGGAGCTCAAGAAAGATTTTCACAGCAGACAATTAAAGCTTGAAGAAGAAACACATAAAACAGTGTCAGAGCTGCAAAATCACGGGCTATCACAGGAAGGTATTTATATTGCTGTATAGTACAAGAACACGGACCAGATCTGTCTGGTTGCTGACCTAACCGCTACATATTCAGCTTTCTCTATTCACTTTTTTAACAGTCAAAGAGTTCAAGTAGGACGTAAAACTTTCAGAGGTGAACACGGCCAGGGACACCAAAGAGTGAGAAAAGCAAAGAAAACCCAACCTAAAAAACACTCACTTAATACAAGCATGATTCAGAGAAAACAAAAGCATTTCAAAGTTAGGTTTGTATTTTTTTTTTTGCTGATAATCAAATCCTGATATTTGCATTTTTTGAATTTTATTCACATTTTGTTTGCTTCAGAAGTCCAGTCTCAGACTCAGGATCTCCAGAATACTTTGGAGAGGCAGCGTGACACATTAACCAAGGAATTACAGTCCTGTTTGAGTCTGGTCGCTACATCCTATGACAAGTATGAATAACATGATTCTGTTTAAAAGTGTTTTGGTGTTGTCCGTGGCTCAGTTGGCTGATCGTTGGACTGTTTAGTCTCTGTCACTGTACCGGAACCCTGTATAGGCTCACGTCCTTTTGTAGGCTTTAGGTATATATGGCAGATTTTTCAGCACCTGCAGATCATTCGGGGTGTTTTCTTTCTTTTACAAGCTTTCTTCCTACATGTAGTTTTTTAACTAAAGTATATACTGACAATGCAAAGTAGTCATATAAGTGAAATATCCTTGAGCAGAATGTTAAACACTAATCAGATAATAATTAATTAAAAAGAGCAAGAAAATAACTTCCTCAATAAGTTATTAAAACCCTGTCTGTCAAGTAAATACTAATTTTAGTGAGCCTATCTACCGACCAAACTAACACATGCAGAAAATAATGTGTTTATCATATTAAATCATTTACTTTTCACCAGGGCTATATTATGCTTGTACTTAACCGAAATTTTTTTAAGAAAGGTATTTACTGTCTTACATTCCTTATCTATGAAAAGTTAAATTCATACCTTGAATAAATTAATTACATTTGTGAGGGAAGGACGTAGATATCCCAGCCAAGTCCAAGTTAATAATTGTGATGGTGCAAACAGTGAGTACGAATAGTACTATTCGCTCTAAGGGCCCATTTCACAAAGCCATTTTAGGCTACCTTCGACGTAAATACCATAGCGACTAGTACTGGATGCATTGTGTTGTCATGGTAGTTACGTTCAACGTAAGCTTAGATCGCTTTGTGAAACGGACCCCAGATACTTAACATTGAGCCGCCTTATGATAATATCATAAAATATGAGAAAAAGAAAAAAAAAAACATACACGTTTATTTACATGTATGTGCATATCAGCTAGTTAGCTGATTATTTCTATAGGAGAAGGTTAGACGGGAGACATAGAAGAGAGGCTAGTCATGTAGACATGCTTTTATACAATAAAACAAGTATGATATATATTAGATATCTCGGCTGTGTCCTCTTCCTGTTTTTATTTACATAGTACCTTGGTTTTTCTCTATTTCAGGTATTTATCCAGTCACATTCCTAGCTTAGACATTTTACCTGTGAAAGTTTCTATTTATCTCTTGGAAAAAGATATTAGGATACCCAATGTTCATCTCAGACCAAAGGACAGGTAGGACATATTTGTGCAATATATAAAGAGGAAATATTTATTGATTATAATTTCAGTCAAAGGTACAAAAAGGACATAAAATAAAGGTGATTTTTTCTTGGTCGATGCAAATTTTGTTATGTTTTTAAGTTAAAAAGTGTCAAAGTTGAAAATCTTAGCTATTTTGTTCATTGCAATTTTTTTTTTGTTTTAATAAAAGAGTACTATTTTATTTGTGTATTTATTTGAAACTCTAGTAGTACTACATAAATTGTTACTCAGTTTATCCTCATCAAGTATTAATTACTGGTATCAATTTACAGTTCACTTCGTTATTCCCACATTTAAGACGCACATTAATTTGTTTTGTTTTTACACATTACAATGATTTAATGAAATTGTTAATTTTAGCCAAATACACACATTTATGTGGACGATATCCAATGTTTTGTCTCTCTTGCGATGATTTCTCTTGTTAAAAGCGCCTTTTATTTTTCTTTTAATATTTTTATGTCACAGTTTATCAGACATTCAGGCGGTTTTGGCGTCTCACATGGAGCAAATAAACAACCGGATTGTCCAAATGGGGGATGATGTCCAATGGCTGATTTTTGGGTAGGTTAAAGTTTAAATCGTAAAAACATAATTATGGGTAAATGTCTTACTTTGTCGTCTTCTTTTCTAAACCCCAGTCAATAATTAAATAAAATAATTTTCTAAAAGGTGAATATATGAATATATTACTGGAAAAGTATCTTACAATGTAGCAGCATTGCCATCTCTATCAGCAATCACTATCTGCATTAAGTTTAATTTCAACTAAATATAATAATGGTAAAGTATATCATTGAACAGTTTTGCTACATGTTTTAAGAGATTTGATGCTTTAGTGTCTTATAAATTGATTTAAAATGACTTTCTTGGCAAATATACTAAATAATCTTCTAATATTATTTTAATGTCCCATTTCAAATGGAAACCAGATTTGACCTGAATAAAATCTCTCTCATATAAACAAAGTTGGGATAAGGTGCATCTTGTAGCCATTTGATTGTGGCATCCTGTATTATTTCCTGTAAATGTCCCCATTTGTTGCCAGTGTAGTTAATGAAGTTTTCCTTCCCCTATTGAGGTGGCATGCCGGCATATGAGTGAAATAATCCCTAATCAAATAAACAATCGATCGTTTACTTGAGCAATTTTATGAGAAATATATATTGATTGAGCAATGGTAAACTGGTCAACCATGAAATCATGTGAGGTTTTGAACAAAATATAACTTTGATGGATTTTTAACTTCTGGGTATATGGATAAGTGACATTTTCAGTCTACATGTAGTTCAGTCTAAGACAGTGTTCAAGCAATCAAAGTGTTTAAGCAGATCCTTAGGACGGTTAATGTGGCCCAATATGTTCATTTTAAAAAAATATATAAGGAAACCAAATGACCCTGTTAAGAAATTCGGATGTGAACTTTTATAATTGACAGTCCATTTGCTAAAGGCAATCATTGGGAGATGAGAACAGTGTCCCAGGAAATACTAGAACATGGCGTCAGTGACGTAGAAGGGGTGTCAGCAATAACTGATCAAAACATGCTTGCTGTACAGTACAGTATAGTAAGTAAAGTTTAATCAGTTCTAAAAAATATGTAGGAATGTTTGCCAAATTAGAGAGCCTGAATTGATTGATGAACTGCTGTTTAATGAAGGGTATCTCACTTATATGACAGACAATTCAACAACATGTAGGCACTCTTTATCACAACCAAACACTGTAAAGTCACTAGTGTTATCTCCGTTGGAAAGATAATGCTCCTCCAGTGCCAAGGCAAATATTGAATAAATGCTAGAAACATAGCCATAGCCAGAGGGCCCGTGTATTAAGCAAAACCGTAAGTCAGACCTCTGTGACTGCTAAATGTGACTGAGGCGTTTACCTTATGTAATATTATTATTTACAGAAGCCTAACAGTGAGTTTGTGGTTTGCGGGACTGTGAAGTGTCACAGTGATATGCCTAAACAGTGCTTTGTGAAGATATTTAAGATAGGAGAGGCGAAGGCTGTGGATTATTTCTCCTGTAAGACTTGTGGATTTAACTGTAAGTATGATAACCGACGAGTTGTGTACTTGTGCTTTCCGTTGCTTGGTGTTACATTTTGAGTGGAATTAAGGTTCTGCATACATTTAACTGCGTACCATTCTATTGGTTGACGGATTGACGGTTGACATCTGTACAAGCACACTGGCTATAGAACATGGCAACTATTAACAAGACACAACCATGGAACGATGTGTATAATTGATAGCCCATTTGTAACAATGTCCTGTTATGTGTCCTGACCTTTTCCTGTATTGTCTTGTTTTGTTATCAAGTGAAGTTGAGGGTGTCCTTCACCCAATGGGCTGGCACGTCATCATAGGAATGAAATAACCTTAATTATGGCATAAAAACCCACTCAAACAAATAAACAAATAAATCAAACAAGCACATATGGCTGTCTATAACGTTGAAATCACCAGGCATTACACTAAAAGTAATGATTGATTGATTGATTGATTGATTGGTGTTTAACGTCGTGCTCAAGGGTATTTCACTTATATGACGGCGCTGTATTCCAAGACAAGACAGCGACTCTTAACACAACCATAAAATGTGAAGTCACTTAAAAGTCTTTGCTGTTGGAAAGATGTTTCTCCAGTGCTAAGTATGACAGTATGAATATAATCTGGAAACATACTGCCCTTAGCCAGAGGGCCTAAAAGTAATGATTTTTCACACTACAAAATGGGAGCCATGAATAATGCATATGTATCAAACAGTTTTCCACCACAACTCTGCTTCTCAGAGAGCACCGGGGCACAGGGAGCTCCAATTCAACCACCCGCATGTTCTTTAATGATCATTTAGAAGAAAAAATGGTAAAGTAAAGTACCTCACATTAAATAAATAACACTATTCTCAAAAATTGTATGAAGAATATAATTAGGCAGTCTTTTTATACCAAATTCACAATTTAACAAGTTTATAAGTGTGATAAGAACTGTTTCGGCCTACATCTGGTCAAATCACACTTGTTGGTGGAACAAACATATGTAGATGAAGAGAAAACAAAGAAGTAAATTGAGCCTGAGTAGATATACTCCACTTTATAGCAGTTTTGAAAAATGGTGTTCTGAGCATGTGGATAACTTTCAGTAACCTGTAACAGCCAATTGGTCCCTTAAATTGTATGGTGGACTTTTCTTGCCATATTGTTTGCATCTATTACAATAACTATTATTCAATAGATATTCTTCATAAAAATTGTTTCATAATACTTGTTTGTCAATGTTATAAATAACTTAATGTTTTTGTGTCCATTATAATGAATATTTATTGAATAAGGGTTAATTTAACAGAGGAACCTCCTATATGGCCGGAAAGTCCACTATACAATTTAAGGGACCAATTTGCTCTAGCAGGATACTGAAAGTTATCCACACATTCATAACACAGTTTTTTTTCAGAACTGCGCTGTTCACATTCTATATGTAGGCCTATCTACTTGGGCTTACTTTATTTTTTTGTTTTCTTTCTCTCTGAGCTTACATCCATGCTACCATACTCAGTACTGGAGAAAATACTATCTGTCTACCAGAGCTCACACTTTAAAGAGATTTGCAAATTATTTGGTTGGTTTACTGTCACTACTTTCTGTAGGAATGAACCTCCATAATGTATGTAAACTACCCTTGAGTACAGCATTAAACACTAAGCAATAATTCATCTTTTCTTTTTACAAGGTTCTGTGGAAACACACAATTTTCTGTTAATGTTTATTATATATTTTTAATAAATACAGTGAAAGAAAATTTTAGCTAGCCTCCACCGGGATTTGATTTGTTTGTTTGATTGGTTTTACGTCATACTCAAGGTAATTTCATTTATATGACGGCGTGCCAGCCCAATCAGTGAAGGGAACCACCATAAACGGCCCTGGCAACATGCAAAACAGGACAAAACATTACATAACATTAACAAAACAGGACACCACAACAAATCGGCATCCTGTGCCCCTTAGCTCAGAGAGCGCCAGGGCACAGGATTTGAACTAGGGCCTCAGGCTAGCAGGGCCAGCGCGCTTTCCCACTTAGCTATGTTTATATTGTATGCATATTTGAAAGAACTTTGTGTGTTTGGGATTTTTACGTTTTGTTTCCGTATGTTTTAGGGGTGTGTCGCTCTTGTCAGGAAGTCTGTCATCAAGGTATACTACTCAGTTTTTTGTCACTTGTACTAGTTTCTTCTTTCATTTTGCCCAGATCAATTGGATTTATGTATAGTTTATAGCACTCAGAAGACTTGAATTACCATGACAAATTCAGATATTTTGCTTCTTATAAATGACAATCTATACAATGGCAATCAAAAATATATCCAAATTTACATTGCTGTTAAAACCGGGTCTGTTTGATTTCTGTTCAAACTTTTTTTCAACCCTTTATATTAATTTAGCACTGTCAGTATCTTATGAGAAAAGGGAGAGAAAATCTGACCAAAGCAACAACCCAGTGATCTACTATAACTTTGATCAATTTCATTATATGAAAGAGTATCCGAATTTGTATTTTGGTATTGGCATATACTAAAATACAAATTCGGATACTCTTTAATTCGGATACTCTTTAATTCGGATACTCTTTTCCCCTCCATGTGGTCAAATATATGTGTATTACGTTGGATTTTCATACAAGTAACAAAAAATTACCTCATTGTGAACAATGGAAATAATCTACATGTTTAGAGCAAAAAAACTTTATGGTGAACATATATTCATGTTTCCACTATGAAAAAGGACTTAGGGTTGAAATCCCTCTACAATATAAGATGTAAAAAATTACCATCGCTTCATTTAAACGTGCCCCTCCTTCTTTTATAGGCCACACCATCGTGCCATACATAATGAATCACCAACCAACATGGTAGGTTTCGTTCATTGTAATTTTTGTTCAATGTATTTCGCTCCCTAAGTCATTCTTGCTGGTTATGTAATACATTGTAAACAAAACAATATTTGCATGTTCATTGGCTTTACTTTATTTATCTGGGTTAATTTTGGAAAGAAGCGGGTCCTAAAACGTTGTTTATTCCTCACTGTGTTTCTGTGTAGGCTATGCGAGTGTCGTTCGCTTCTACTTGACTTCTGGGTACATCCTAGTCTCGCGTGAACCAGACCTCTCGCGTTAACTTACGATCCGCGAAGATCGTACGTTAACGCGAGAGGTCTGGTTCACGCGAGACTAGGTACATCCTTGAAACCCTGGCCGTATGTAACGATCTTTCAGATTGGTATTTTATTTTCCCTTGGTTGCAGGCAGTTACATGTATAGGACCAGACAGGAAAATTTTCATCTTTTTAACTTTCCATGTGATTTTATAACAAACTATAAATGTAGCTTGTACCCGGACGTGGAATGAATCTCGTGAAATCTCGTTCAACACATGACGTGACTTGCATGCACTAATATAATCACAAAAATGACCTTTGCTTGTAGGGCCTGTTGTTACTGCCCCAAGAAGAAAACGTGTGTTATTCAAGACGTGGAACGATTTGTGTGAGAGTAAAGCTGGAATGGAAGCTGTCTAAAGATGAAAAAAGATTATATAAATACTCGCATGGGATTATTGTCCGCCTTGCTCAATATTTTAGCTTTTCTACAAACCTTGAATATATTCAATCTAAACTTTCTACATATCTACATTTGGAAAAGATGTGCAAAAAATGAATTGTTGGAAAATGTGTCTTTTTTTCACAGTGAACAGACACGTGAATGGCGCCGGTGAGCATTATGCTTGTGTCTATTTCTTGAAGGAAGAGTGACAATAGTGCCAAACTAAAATGTCGATACAAAAAGATAAACGGCCTTGTTAAAGCAAGCTTTGATTTAAATTGCATAACTTTAGGCCTCAAAGACCAGGGTATGCCTAATTAAAGACAAATTGAGAAAAATACAGTTTGTAGGCTAACCAATATTGCAAAAATGTGACAAGCTTTTGCAGCCAAGGCTATTTCTTCAGGTATGAAGATTTGTTTGTTTGATTTATTGGGACTTAATGTTATACACAACAATACATTTACAGGATGAAAAACAGGACACCACAAAAACTCGAGTTCATGATAGCCTTTATTTCAAAGAGCACCACGGCAACTTTTCCTAATGTTTTAGACTAATGCGGCTCTTTTCTAGTTACATGTACTTCTATTCCCAATTTGAAACTTGAAAGCAAAACATCTTATCAAGTATAATCAGTGACTTCACTCTATAGTCCCAAACAATTAAAAGCCTCAAGAACCCGACCCTTCGTTACAGAAAATATGTAAAATATGTAATATAAATGGGTGTAGGACGCCTCGTATTCTTTTTAATTTCTCTTGCCGATTTAATTAACTATCAAACCATGGACATTCAGTTTTGTTTCTTCATATTATCTCACGTCTCTCTTTGAGAAAGATTGTTTGTTTCTCGCGCCTACTTGTTCATTGTAAACCGGGTTTGACATCACTGGCAACAAGTGTTGGCCAGGACATGTCCGGAACATAAAACAATACTTTGCAACAAGTCGGCTTCCTGGTTTCAATTAACTCACAGAGCATCCTGGAACAAAAAAACTCTCACGAACTTTTCACATTTAAGAAGTGTTGCCGATGTCATGGTGATGTGGATTGCACTCATTTGATCGGAGTCGAGCGTTGACAAAGCTATTACCTAACCGTATTAGTCAGTTTTAATTAATTGACCCCTAGGAGTATACCTTTCAACACCTATCAACAGTTCCACACTTTTAAATTTGCTCGCGATGAAGTTATTTTGTTGCTAAATGCTTCGGCATTGATTTCACGGTCAGACAAGTGCAAAATTGTACTCCATCCACTTTAGGTTTGGTATCACTGGCTTAAAAATAATCCGGTTAACTCTAAAGCGACAACACTCGGAATTAGAACCGCATCACTCTGACAATCATAAATCATACTATCACAAAATGTCAAAATCACTCGTGTCGCGTAAAGTGTCAAGCTGAGTTGATGTTATGGGTTAGGTTAGAAGTTAGCACTGCAAATTTAGCAAAATATAGGCAAGTAAAATACCAACTGGGGTAAACCTTCTGTGTGGACTATCCTCTTGTTATGAAGACAAGATCGGATTTATCAAGATTGCATGGTTACTAGACCCCCTTTATCACTTATCTGGTCATCAATTTGACACATGCACATCTGTTGTCCTTCCTATATTTTTGTGTAATAATATAATTTAAACAGTGTCATTTGAAATGGAAAATTTGGGCTTCATCTGTGCTAACCAGTGATTTGAAGAATCTAGTTTTTCATTCCGAGAATGTGTTATGTTTTTCCATGTATATCAGAAAGTTTTAACTTGCATCTATATACCAAAAGAAACAAAGCTATTCAAGTTAAAATGACTGAAATAAGAAAATAATTTTAAATAAATTTTCAGCATTGCAAAAATTATGCATAAAGTTTGGTTTAGATATAGATCATTTAAGAAGACAGTTCATATAAAACAAATCGAAAATGATATGTCCTCCGATATACCTCTGGTTCTCTGGCTGACGTCTATTAAAAAGCAGTGTGTCTAGAGTATATTCATGCTGACACTTCCAGTGGGGGAACATCAGTTTATAACTTCATTTTTATGATAGTGTTGGTGTGACTGTTAAGGAAACTGATGATGTACACCAGGTGAAATATAAGATAAATACCCCTTCTCTTGATAACACAAAGCTCAATCAAGTCATTTTTTTTTTCAACTATAACCATTTTTGTTGCATTACAATAAATTTGATTTTATTTATTGTACAAAGAGATTGTCCATTGCAAAGGGAACACAACCATTTTGCGGTCACAAAAGCAAACGTTTTCAAACTGATTTTTGATTAAAATGTGTACTGTTCATAAACATACATTGATTCGAG
Source organism: Katharina tunicata (assembly GCA_032466195.1). Classification (NCBI taxonomy): domain Eukaryota; kingdom Metazoa; phylum Mollusca; class Polyplacophora; order Chitonida; family Mopaliidae; genus Katharina; species Katharina tunicata. The sequence goes on from JAVFBZ010023288.1 coordinate 10,071, forward strand.
TCCCTGTCACTTGGTCTACCGAAAATGTGACATGTCAGGAAGCCAGCGATTGAGTGGTACAAACGGTACTTTAAACAGTAAAAAGAATCAAAGTTTTACCAGTGATCATCGATTATCAAATACATTTTGATGTACTAAAAGTACATACCTTTGTATGGCGATGAACTTGCATTTAGTTGTGAAAGAATATCAGTGTTTACGACAGTAGGTAGGCCTACACATCTGTCAGACACTTCCGTAAACAAAGCCTCAGCCGAAGGAAAACTAAAACGCCTACTGGTTGGTCAGATGAAAGTTGTTCATTTCACTGTCGATAAACGTGATACCACGGGAAACTCTCAACATTTCAAGATCTTGTTATGAAGACAAGATAGGATTTATCAAGATTGGTAAAATACCAGTTTGTGAATCAATGCGATATTAAAACAAAAATAAGGCAGGTATATACTTGTTGCACTTGTACACGATTAGTGTTTTGTCCAGATCTGACGAACTCGTGAATCGACATTCTCAAATATTTAAGAGCTGTTAATACCAGCACCCTAGAGAAGCGACTAAATAATTTCGACCTGGGTTCAAGTGTAGGCCCACTTGCCACAAGATATAGATTAAAATGTTATAAACAGTTACCATATGGTTCTTTGAAATGGTGTCCATCAAAAAGTGTCCTACATCGGACAATTAAATACAGCCTTATTATAATTTCGTTTTATAGGACAACGTAAGAAGGTGCTAGCTATCTAAAAGGACAGACTGTGGCTATTCGTGACAAACCCTCACTCGTTAACTAGGATATTCCGTAACAAGATTAGACCACACGTGATGGTTCGAAAATGTAATAATTGAACATGCCGTTTATAGATGTTGGGTTTGTTCCTTATGTTATGTGTTATCCTTATGTGTTACATATTGGTTTTTCATTATCAGGCTAAGGGCATAATATATATAATTACAGTATTACCTACAAAGATATGACATTAGCATTACATATACTGGGGAAAGCTTAAGCGCCACCATATACAACACATGACTTGATGTTTATATCATATTTTCTGATCATCCATTGGCGGAGATGTGTCACGTAGTCAATGTTTTACCCATGATACTGACTCGAGGTGTATAATCTGTTATACACCTCGTCAAATTTCAACTAATCACCAACGGCTATTAAATTTTCTTCTTTGATTGGAGATGTGTCAAATATGTCGTCTGCTTCAATCTCGGATGTACTTTATGGCACGAAGAAGACCCCGCGAGGGCAGATGTTGTACCTTTTAATTTATATAGAGCGAGGTGTGTGGCTCTAGAAGTTTTTAAAATTGTAAATAAGATACATCCGGAATATCTTCATAATAT
>JAVFBZ010023299.1:0-11424 GCA_032466195.1 Katharina tunicata
CGTCTCAAACCAGGTACTTGCCCAGCTGTGTTCGTTGCTGTGGTAGTTCGGTGACGCAAGTGATGGACCCGGATGTAACGATCTTGTGCTGCAGTTGTTATGCGAGGTCTACCACTTCGGGGGCCGGTCTTCTGCAGATTGGAATCGCTGAAGCCTGTTCTAAAGACGTGAAATAGTGCTCTGTCTGACGCGCCACAACGTGGAGTTGGCCATGTTGTCCCATTCCAGATGCATTGAGAAACATAATCATCCATGGCCATTGTACATAAGAAACGATATTTTTTTTAAATTTAACACTTTTTTACCTATGCGTTTCTTTTTTGACAGAGTATATATTAAGGTACTAAATTAGTTTAACAACCCAAAACGAGTGTCACTTTATTTCGATATGCTATGAAAATAATACCCAGAGTCTAACTGACTTAGATAAGCTTGTCATTACAACTGGAAAAACTTATTCGTACAAGACACAAAATATGCATGTTTACAGCTAGATCAACCGCAGTTCGGAGAATGGTAAACTACAATACATCGCTCAATGCACTTTATCTACAGTGCGACCTCAAATAAACTGTTGTTACCGTGGTTCTTTAACATTTCATCGACTAAACTACTACAAATCTGATACAAACATACCTGTGGAGAGTGTAGATAGAACAATTAACAGTGGAGCAGGCCAGAATTCAGTTTACTTTCAGCACTGCAGCAACAACCAAACCACGTCACATAGCCCATGCTCCAATTTGCCTTAAAGAGTAGTTCCCCCTTGACTGTAAGACAAACAATGAAAAAATGCAGATACGATGGTAGCCCTACATGCACATGGTGCTATATGGTTCAGGGGTTTGATGTTAGTCAGTATATGAATTTCACGGCACATATATTCATTCAAATTCCTTGGATTTGTGATGACAAACTGTTAACAATTTACAACGGTTGTTGCTCCAATCGGTTTACATTGGGTTAGTAAAAAATCCGTTGGAGAATATGCATGCTAGTATTGCATGTTGTGTGGAATCGCTAACAGAAAATTCTTATTAACAAAATTGAACAGGTGCGTTTTGTTGAATGTTTTAATCAATCTCTATATAGCTGCAGTTCTGAATATCCCGAAAAAAGGTGTAAATTGTTCATTATCCCACCATTTTGCCAAAGTGGGGATCTTATGTTTTTATTCCGCTGTATAGCCTAAATTAAACAGTATAGATTTAACTGTTTTTTTTTTTATTAACAGAGAAGATATCTTATCATCCGAAATAATACTCGAGAAATAAGAATCTTTTTTTATCCGCCATCAAGTCGCATCCTAGTCAGAAAAAATGTTTTAATACTATCGCAAAAGTTGTATCGTGATATTTTTACCAATTTTGATCTAGACTGTTTTACGTCTGAATCTGTTAAATGCAGACATATCCTATACCTGTAATTTAATATTACTTCTTTGAGTAAGTATCCAGCTTAAGCTTTTATTTAATCTGTTTAATAATTTACATATTTGTGAAACGTTCTCTGTTGTAAATCAATACGTCCATCTTATCAGTATTCTGTTTTGTTATCTGTTTTTTCATCGTTTATCGGTATCAGCTCTGTAAAAGGATCCCGCATGCCAAGGATTCTGAACACAATGAACTAAACTAACAACTTTTGATGTTTGTTCATAAATTAAAACAGTTATGTTGAAGTAAAAAAAAACATCCAACGGGTACAAGGCTTGTACGAGCCAGGAGAAATCATGTCATCATTAATCGAATTAAACTTAAAGAGGGCCAGCCATTTTTCCATACTAAAATAGGCTCGTACCTTTCTCCAGATTGAAAAGATCAAAGAATCGACTGTAGAAGACTGATTTGATTCTGTATTTTAGAATGCCATTTTCCCTTATATGTATCAACAAAGGGTATGACCCCCCCTCGGCGAACGACATCTAACGAGTTAACATTTAAATCTTGTAAGGGGCTAATAAAAGTTGACTTCGAGATATGTCGATAGGCCTACAATAAAGTGTGGCCCAGATTTGACAGCAAATTTACACACCCTCAATTTATAATTCTGCCAGAATTTTTAGTTTTAATTTTTTAAAAGTTTTTTGTTTTAGCCTAAAACTAACAAATCTGAAAGCATTTTCTTAAATCTTGAGAAAAATATCTATAACTGTGATTGTGTGATATCACATTGTTTGTGTTCTGTCAACCAAATATGAATAGGTTATCAATCGAAAATCGTCTCAAAAGTTACTGAATTCAAGTCTATGTATTACGATGAACAGCACGCCCGCCTCCAGTTAGTGATTTTGTTAAATTATCCCACTCGTGTAATAGTAACAGGCCCCTACAAGGGCTCACGTTGATTAATCTATTTTATGAGATAGATTTATTTGGGTTTAAAGTCACAAACGCACCCAACATTTGGATCTTTCAACTAATTCCGTTTGCTTTGATTTTTACAAGATTTGATGTTTGCTCAAAAATTCAAACAGTCACGTTAAAATAAAAAATTATTCATTGGGTACATAGCTTGTACGGACCAGGAGAAATCTAGTAGGTATTCGAATTTAACGGAAAGAGGGCTGGTCATATTTGCTCACAATGACTTTGATCCAGTCGCGATGAATGACCCGAGCTAACATTTTGAACCTTGTAAGAGGTGTGGCTAACATGGTTGACTAGGAGTTATGTCAGTAGGCTACAAATCTGGGATAGATCAAGTCCATCAGGACTTTACTCCCGCCACTGTTATCTTATACTTATGATGATTTATACGTTTTATTGAGGTGAATAAAATAAACTACAATACAATACAATACATCAAAGTGTGTCTGAGCTGTGACAGCAGATTGACACATTTCCAATTTTAAATTCTGGCAGATCTGGGGGTAGAATTAACAGAATACCTCTAAATCTGGGGGTAGAATAAACGGAATACCTCTAACTTTTACTTTTTGATAAAAATATATATAATTCATGTGATTCTGTGAAAACCCAAAATACAGAATATTCGTGTCCGTATGTGACTTTAAGGCTGTGCCACTTGAAGGGTAGGCTACGTCCCTTAGCTTTGAAGTTCCTCGAGAGCTGACACAAACGGCACAAAAGTATATCGCTTATGTGAAAACTTGGCACAGCCAGAATAGGTGATCAGAATTTTTGTCAGTGAATAGTCACTCGCAAGTCATCGAATGTACTGTGCACATCACCTAAGACGTTATACGATCATCGCTATTCGCCGGAACTTTTTCACAGCTTGTGGGTAAACTTGCCAATGTAGATAGACTAAAAAAGCACGCATGTTTCGATTCAAAACACTTACGAGAACAGAAATTGAAATAGTCACGTAAGAAAATGCGTTAGCCCACCCGACAACGTTTAATACAAAGTTATCTCCCTTGTGCTTGACTTCGCGTGTCTGTCAGTTTCCACTTCAATATCATGAAAGCGATTTTTTTTTAATAGATGAAATTGAGAGCAAAGAAAAACGTTCTACAACAAACTAAATCTTGCCCATCTAGTTTTTGTATGTTGTTTGTTAGCAATATTTGCAACTGTGCAACAAATTATTTTTTTCTGTAATATATATATATTTTTTTAACATCATAGGCCTACTCAAGCGTATTCCAATTGTATAACGGCGTAGCGTTGCTGGTGTACGGTGGCAATCAGGGAAGAGACTTCGTAAAAACCATCCCAAGAGCTCCAAAGCCATTGGAAAAACTTTCTAGACATACCTAAGGGTCCACAAATTGAGGAATTGGAACCTGTACAGGGTAGCCTACAGTGAAGGGACTCGCTCTCAGGCTTCAAAGACAAAACCAACTAAACACATACTTCAACAGTAAAATCAACACAACAATTTTCTTATTTGTGTTAAATTTTATTCATGATACTTGTTACTAGTTCCAGTCCATAACAACTCAACTACCTGCTAAAAGTAAAACAGCTGATTGTGTTCGAATAAAAGTTAATTAAGTCATAATTTACTGTTGTTACTATTACAGGCCTTTAATACAATAAATTTAATAATATTCATGATTTTAAGGGTTTAACTGACTTTTGATTTTACATTAAATTTAAAAAAAATAAAATTTAATTTTAATTGATTTGATCTTAATAATACCCCCCACCCCTCCCAGATGATCAAGGTCGTCTAAACTCGGCTCTGGTCCAATGCTGTGTTCATGGAGAAATTTCTATACATGCCACATGTTCCCAGGTGCTGAAAACAAATAAATAAACAAATAAATAAACACCTTATTAATACAATAATACACATATTAAAAAATCAAGGTACCAAAACATTCCCAAAATTCAGGGTGTAATGAATAGTTATAGGTTATTATGCGGGGTAGAATCCAAATTGAATGGAGGCGTTGAGTCCAATACGGACTTTCAACTCAACGTAAACGAGTACAATAAAACTACATATTGGATTCTACACTGTAAAATAACTTTTAACTTATGCATTTCGGACCATCTGCAGACCTGTTTAATTGATTCGAAATCCAATATGACATTCCCTACAATCAAATATGGTATTCTATCGTAACGTCACGTGGTACAAACAGAGGGTTTTCATTGGATTGCATGTTTACATGTATAATAATAGCATTTATTCATCAGGACATGTTCGAGGATATTGCATCTCAAAGAAATTGATTTTTTGTAATAAACTGACTGTTCAGTTAACAAAGCCTTGAAAACAACTGGTCCAGGGGTCAGCTATGCAAATCCCTGGTAACTCAACAGCCAGAGAGACTACAGTGACAAAAATCGCTGTAATTCAACATCATCTAATTGTCTTGTTTAAGCAGCTTTTTTGTTATCATCTTATTGGTTTTTAGGTCACCCGGAGCTATGGACAACCTGCCCTAGTTCATTATAGTTAAGCAAGCCAACAGTTGCTAAAAAAGAATTAGTGGTTTAAATTACTATAATAGTAGATTAGAGAATAGACCTTCAACATTATGTTATATCAACATCTCTTGGTTTAAATTTAAACAAAATTTTTTCCTGAAACTATACTCGTTCAAAATTTTTGCCAGGTAGATCTGTGCAGGAGTCAATAATGATCTGATTTATTTTGCACAATTATACTTTATTGATTTATATCTGATCACGAATATAAACAAAACAACCACTAGTGTTGCCGGACAGGAAGTAGGGATACACCTTTCCGAATATATATAAATAGAAAGCTTAGAATTTTATTACTACAAACGTGACTATATAACAGTTCTCTATCACTGCTACTGTACTACCGGCAAAAAAATTAAATGAAATAACTAAACAGCATGTGTGATCCCAAAATAACGGAAATTCTCAATGACATTAAATTATGTGATTGTTCAGTATTTATAATGTAGGGAACAAACCTGTGAGAATTGCTGTGACTTTGCGTGAAAACTTGTGGGCATGGTATGGACTGTCGGTGGGCGTTTCCCATAGGAAGCGTTTGTAGTCCTGTAGAGAGGGTTCTGGGGGATGGTATTATATCCCTGAAACCATTCTGTAAACAAAAACAAATGGTTGAGACGAAACTCCCTTCTGTATCACATAACCCTAAATTACCATCATCTTCATTGGTGGATTAATGGGTTTATTACTAACTCGATACTTTTTTCAGGCTGTGTTTATATTAACCCATACCTAAATATCTACATGTGTTACATTTGCTGCATAATATTGTTCTTCACAGTTTATATGTTACATGTATTGTCCTTTCTCGCGCCTTTAGGTTATCCAGAACAACTCGAGATTCAGATCTATCTAGAAACTTGTCCCTCAGAATTTATCTAGAACGTGAGATGATTTATCAGTTTTAATAAGTCGATACCACTGTACCAGTGTGATTACTCTTGACTATATATGATCATTGTTGGTTTTGGTTTTCTATGATAAGACTTGCATTAAGGGGTTCTTCATAAATATGATAAAATTGGACTGCAAGTGTTTGCCAACACTCAAGAGCAAATCTGCTTAAAGCCATGCTGAGATCTCCAGTGTGTGTATGTTGAAAAGTGTCTCATTTGCTTGATTGGGCTTTTTCGTCTTACTTCAGGTTATTTCACTCATATGAAGGCGTGTGAGTCTAATGGGTGAAGAAAATCACCCTAAAAGACACTGAGGAAAGGGAAGACACTAAAGGATATTTATAGGAGAAAGAACAGGGGCCTGTTTCACAAAGCGATCTTAAGCTACTTTCAGCGTAAATACCATAGCGACCAGTACTGGAGGCATTGTGTTGTTATGGTAGTTACGTTCTACGTAAGCTAAGATCTCTTTGTGAAATGGACCCCTGGACATCAGAACAAATCAGCTTCCTGATGCTCCTTAGTTCAGCCACAAGGTGTATGGTGTCAAATGAAACATGTATTTTGTCAAGTTACATTACAATATTTGACGCAATGAATTAGACTGTTTTTACCAACCATCGGGCCTTGGCTGCTCTGGTTGAGGTGTTTCTATTTTAGTCAGACAGGAGAAAATGGGATTCCCTGCTGTAGAATTACCACCTGCAATAAAAGCAATGATTACATTTGTTACAAAACAATTTGGTAGAGCAAAATAAAAACAGCATCTCTTCATAAATAACGCAAAACAAGTTGTAAGAAAGTCACTATTGAAATAAATTTTAACCAGTAAAAAAAAATAAAAAATTTTGCACAAAGGAGAAAAACAAATGAAAAAACAAAAAGATTTCTTTGACTGCATAATTTAAAAAATATTTAAATCTTTATCCAATAAATTCCTTTTGAAATTTTATAACTTGTTGATATAACCTGCTCTAAAATAACCCTGGATTTGGTGAAATTTCATGAAAATTTGTTGCTTATGCTGGACTTTTCAATACTCTCATAAAAATACACGAAAGAGACTGATAAATATCTAGTTTAAATAATAAATATTTTTAAACTGATATTTGCTAGCTTAGAGATGCTGTTTTTATTTAAGCTCCAACTTAAGAAAATTGGTCACCATACCAGGGTTATCAAAGCGTTCAGGTACATTAACAGTTCTGTAATAGTCTGAAGTTTTTGCACCTTTTGGAACTCCGCCAGATCCATATTCTGTGGTAGCCTACAAATAGAAACATTGATGAAGCTCAATACATAATATGTGTACAAATTTAGAATACCAAATGATATGAACTAGTGTATTCACCGGGATTCATTAAACTTTACTTCTTTACTTCTTTCTAAAATATAACAGAAGTCGAATATCCATAATATCTTATGTTATTCTAAGTGTCTCGACTTCTATATGCCTCTTAAAGAAGATGTAAATAAAGTGCCTGAAGATTTCTTCAATTCTATCTAAAAAAATAATTTTTAATCATTTTGTTTTCCTTCACACTTTCAAGTTGAGCTAAATTACAGAGATTTCCATTACATATCTGTCCAAGTTGTTAAACTTATTTACAAACTTAGTAATTTTTGTAAATCCTATTGTAGTAGCCTCACAATGTTATAGATGTGATAGTGATCAATCTTTAAGATAATAATAACCATATAAGCTTACTTTACACATAAGCATATTTAAAAAAAAACTATTCATCAGCGTATGAGGTGGTATACAGTACCGGTACTATATTTAAGTTTTGGAGTATTGTTAGATTTTTACCGTACAACTGTAAATTAGAAAAATGTACCACCGTGACTCAATTGTAAACCAAAATATTGCTCCAAAACTTATTTATATACATTTTTCACACAATCGGGGCACCTTTTTTTTAAATTGAGTTCTGCTACGTATATCTATCTACGCAGACCTACTTAAATATTGCGATATGGCCATGGACTAGTTGTTTCTCTTTCAATTTGTGTATATATATTTTTTTTAAATATATTATATAAATAACACAGTTAAGCTACATATGGATGGACAGATTCTAATTTTATTAAGACAACGGTTTGGTGTTTGTACTACTAACACCTAAGCTTGTTAAAGCGGTATTTAGAAGCTGGGTACATAACAAAAACATGACAAGGATGAATATACCCAGAAGTAGAAAATCCATCCTAGTCATGTTTTTGTTAACACCTAGACATCAAAAAAGTAATAAGTTGCTTATCCCCGTTGAAAGTTCGAATGAGTGATACTTGTATCTCTCCTATGGCATTGCGTAATACTTGTATCTCTCCTATTGCATTGAACAATTTGTTTAATTTACCGTCTACATAGCACAACCTTTTAAACGAAAATATGGGAGAATTCGAGATACATTGATTCAATGGTTGAACATGGAAAGGTTCCAATATTATAAGCAACTGAAAACATATTTGGTCACTGCGGCTGTTTCTTTCCGCTTAAATTTATGAGTTGAACAGATAACAAATAGGTTATATTACTTACCTCTGGCTGTGTCGTTTCACATGCATTTGTTTCTGCCATCTTGTTTAATGGTTTAACTACATACAATTCATTCAATTCCTTCTTTTTATCTAGTATGTACTGCTCGTTGCTAACCAGTTGTCACAACACACAGTTGTCACATGCGGGCCTGCGACCATTCACGTCTCTCATTGGATTAAATTGCTACATTTCGGAAACCCTTACTATACACTCAGTACTATTAGTTCAAGCATGGTTTCCGATATCAATGTTAAGGACATAGAACCAAAGCGTGGAGAGTGCAAATGTCATTTTCCGGTGAGATAAACGTCGTGTGTTGTTAACAGGTTGTGGATGGACGTAAAAAGAAAACAGCTCCTGGCAATTAATGTCAGTCAGTGAAATAATGATATGAAAGGAGAAGAGATGAATGTCTCCTCATGTCTGCAGAATGTCGTTAAGGAATGACACCATGTTAACGGAGGACCAGGTAAATAACGGTGCCAGAAAATATTGCGACTATATGGGTTCGCTCTCGTGGGCCTTCAGATATTGCGATGTTTGCTCTTTATTATCACTTGTATTACCCAGTGGCAGGGGATAGGGTGGATGTGCTAAGGGCGGTAGGGACAATTAAGGTACATGTGTACATACTCAGGGACAGTTAGATAATCCACTCTATAAAGGCACTCATATATAATGTCCCCACATGCACTCTAGCTTATACAGTATATTACTTAGAATTAGAATTACCACCGATAAGTTTAGCATATAACCTAGTCAAAACCTTGTTACCATCACAAAAGACTGTTTACATAATTAAGCCTGTGAGTTGACCAGGTAAGACACTGCAAAGACTGGTTAAACAGATGTGTCCTGTGCCCTGTTGATCTCTGGTCTATTTAATGAATGGGCATCACGAAGCTGATGTGGTATGATGTCCAGTTTGGTGTCTTGCTAATGTACTGGGTTTTCATTATTGGAGCACTGATTTTATTTATATCAACTTCTTCTTTATTATTTCTAACATTTTTTAAAAACAGTTACACTATATTGTTACTTAGAACAACATAAGATATTATGGCTATTCAACTTCTGGTATATTTATTATATATCTTAAATGATTATAATATATATTATTATATTGAGTATAAATTAATAATTTATTATTATAATGTTATTCCAAGTGTCTTGACTTCTATATGCCTCTTACAGAAAATATATTATTACTTGGCAAAGAAACTAGTAACTGTTTTGAAACGTTGTGTGAAATAATAAAGAATAAGATGATATCCATTAAAATCTGTGTTCCCATAATGATTACCTACATTGTGTTAGCCAGAGGGGTGTCTCACTGTCTTTGAGACACCCTGACGCCACTTGAGACACCCCAAATTCAGTCAAATTTAACCTGGGAAAGTTAGGGAAAATGTCAAATGAGATACCCTGTTTCTTTGAAAATAGAGATTTGAGACACCCTGTTTTTGTTTTCTGGCTAATACTATGATTACCTACAACTTCTAAATGCCACTTAGAGAAGGAACTGTTTTTTGTTTGTTGTTAAAGGGTGGTTTCCTTCCTCCAATAATGGGCTGGCATGCTGTCATATGAGTGAAGTAACCTTAAATACAAGTACTGCATGACACCCCAATCTAACAAACAAACAAATCATCAATATTATAGGATAAACATACCCTAATTCTTCAACCATTTCAGCCCCTCTGAGTGTGTTTAGTCAAATAGGTAACATGAAATTAGACCAAAAGCAAATGTGGGAAAGGACGTAATCCAATTATAAATAATTAATTTATTATTATAGCCTACTGTGTAACTTATTAATTAGCCTCTGTGCCTGAGATTTTACAAGTTAGACTGACTGAAAGTCTTATTGTTGCAAAAATCTCAGGGGGTGAAAAGGTTGAAGAATTAGGGTATGTTCTTAGTTGAACTTAAGATGCAAATATCGGATATATTTCAGATGGTGACAATATCTGTGGTTGAAGTGGTCACAGCTTCTCTCAGGTAAGTATTTAAAGAAACTCTGCTCATTGCTTAACTATAAAACATGTAACACTGACAACTTTATTAAGGTTATACAATGGGTCAGCGCTGCTCAAAGTGTAACTTTTTAGAAGTTTTTAGTACAGATATTTTTGTTTCAATGTTAAGTACATGTATGTGACTTACATTTGAAGAAACTTCAAAGTAACCAACTACCTTCACCAGCCAGAAACATTGTTTTAGGTACTTATCTATTTACCTATGAAGTTGTTAGTATCAGTAATGACCTCAACCGCCTTGTTAATCATAGCGTTCCTGTGAGACTAATTAACAGATTTTATTTTACTGATTAAAGTTAAATTCTGGATCAAACCTTGAGTTTTCTTAAAGACTGTAATATTTTAAATGTATATCTTACTGTACATGTAACATAGTTTCGCCTGATGCCTAAGCTAATCTATAACATTGATCTGCATTGCAATATCACTAAGAAAGTAAAGGTTGTAGCCTCAGTCTGATTCAATTGAAGCTAATGGCAACTCTATCAAAAGGAGAATTTCCTTACGATATGTAAAATAATAAGAGAATACAGGCCTGTGTTGTAATGTTTTCCGGCATAACCTAAAAATAAGTTCTCTAAAATATTCATGATAACCTGCACTTGCACTTGCATTTGCCTTTGCTTTGCAAATTTTCATTTCATGGTCTAACTGATAAAATCTGTTGTAGAATCCAACTTTGACAAATGCTTTGAAAGATTTGGCACCCTATAAATCTGTCCTCCTAAAATGAGTTTATGGGAAGACCCTGTTCATCCCGTTCTGAAATTCCCCCCAACAACACAGGCCTGCAATATATATATTTTAATAAAGAGAAATCACACTGGCACAGGGATATCGATATCGACTAATTAAAACCGATAAATAATGTCATGTTCTAGATAAATTCTCAGAGACAAGTTTTAGATAGATCTGAATATATATATACACTTGACAAAAATATATATTTGTATAACGAGTAATCACACTGGCACAGGGATAGCTACTAATTAAAGCCGATAAATAATCTCATGTTCTAGATAAATTCTCAGAGACAAGTT
>JAVFBZ010023321.1:9737-22684 GCA_032466195.1 Katharina tunicata
AGAAGTTTTTGAATCATATACCAGCTATAAGTTTGTTTGTTTGATTGGGGTTTTACGCCGTGCTCAAGGTTATTTCACCTACATGACGGCGTGCCTGCCCAATCGGTGAAGGAAACCACCTTAAACAACGCTGACAACATGCAAGACAGGACCAAACATTTACATAACATTAACAAAACAGAACACCACAACAAAGCAGCATCCTGTGCCCCTTAGCTCCCAGACACAGGAGGCTCCCATCCAACTACCAGCTATAAGTTATTCAATTCTGAAAGAGTGTTGTAGTAAGAGGAGGTGCCACTAATCCTGTCTCACCAGTATTTTCTGAAGTTGTATGTATTTTGTCTAAGAGTTTATTTGTGTGATCGAATCCGTGCTGAATTTCATCCTCCATCAACCTGTATCGCCTTTCATCCCCGTCTGCTGCCAGGCGCCGCTGTTCACGTAGATGTATCCCAGCAGCCATTGTTTCGTCTTCCTGCAACAACAACAACGCTAAACATTATGGCTGCCATTTATTTCCTGTTAGAGTTTCAAGCAAGAGTTGATTGTTTTAGGGGTTCATAAACATATTGAAAATAAACCAACATTGCTTCAAAATCGGCTGGGGAAAAAATGAAATATATCCAAAGTAGTATCCAAGTGGAGCGCTTGAATATAAAATGGCTGCTCCATGTGGTCACTAGAACACAACAAATTATGCGTGTTCAAAGTTAAGCACAATACTGAACTACCAAGCTCCATTACACTTACTTGTAGGATAGATACAAACTAACCTATCAACCTATCAAGTACTAAGTTACGAATCAAATTTTTTAATTTGAGAAAGGCAGGAAATCCTGACCCAGCCCTCTAGCCACCAGGGAAAGAGAATATCGAGAATTCTTGTGGAGCATTGTGGGTGAGTTGACAGGCCCTCTGATTCTGGTACAGGGTCTCTGTCAGGGGAGATATTCTTACTTTTGTAAGTTTTGTGATGTCAAATAATGGACGTTCCAAGAATATAGTCCCATAAGTTTGACCAGGTGAGTATTGAAGCGTAAAAAAACTTAATTTTATAGCTTAACTATACAATTATACCATTTAACACACAGTGATCATTTTATGAGTTATAGACTCAGATGCATGCTAAAAATATTGTCTATTCTGTCAATTTGTCATCCTGCCACACCTATAGGCATTACATGGATCATGGCAGAAACATGACGACTGAGATGGATTTTCAACTTCTGGGAATACCGGTATTGGTTATCGATGTTTCGGCCCAGATGCCAAGAACGTTTTCAAGCAATGATTACACATTTCAACAGAATAAACTTAAATAATAAATCTAAAATGTTAAAAATAACCTGTTCTTTTACCAGTCTTGGCATCTAGGCCGAAACGTCGCTAACCAATATACCCAGAAGTTTAAAATCAACCTCAGTCATGCTTTTGTTAGAAACACTCCTGTTGAAGTAATGCATTACCTCATTATCTTTACACTTGAGCATTAAGCCCTGAACTTCTTCCTCTAGTCTACGGTTCTCTGTGGTCATCTTTGCCAGCTGAAACGTTTAAAAACACAATCAACTTGTTATAATTATCAGAAAGAAGGATAGCTCGAGGAAGTAATTATTTAGGGATACAGGGATTTGAACCTTTTCTGGATACATTGAAGGGGGCTCAGTAGTCCAACGCTCAACCAACGGAGTAACAGTGGGGGGAATGGCACAATCTGTCATGGATTACAATTAATAAGATCAAATGTAAACTATATTTGTTAAATGGGATTAGAGAGATTTTTGTCTTTTGGAACAGCTTTATCTTGACTACTGTATCAGTAGACGGAGAACATAAAAGTTACAGATGCTTTCAGGATGAAAGAGAGATTAAATGGATTTGCTTGTTTGTTTGTTTCTTTGATAGATAGGTGGTTTAAGACAAACTTATTTCAATCATATGACAATGAGTCAGCTTAATCCGTGAAGGAAAACACCCTTAACAATGCTGGCAACACAGAAGACGCCACAATAAATTTACAGGTTGAAGAACAGGACACCAGAACAAATCGGCTTCCTGATGCCCCTTAGCTCAGAGAGCACCAGGGCACAGGTGGCTCCTGCCTGACCACCCGCCACATTTAATGAATGAATTACACTTTTTTTTTTTGCTTTTTTTATAATTTCAATCAGATTTCTGAACTAGAAAAAAGAGCAGTTTGCCGTATGGAAAACAGATTGAGTGGAAGACTACCTGAACTTGTCTCATTTCTCTGCCCAGGTCTTCCATCCTCTGTCTTAACTCCACCCCTGTCTGTGCTTTACTGTCTATTGTACCCTGACACACATGGGCTAGGTTCTCATTCAACATCTGCGAGAAAAACATTACAGGGACATATACAATGAGTCATGACTATACTAACACTACTACACTCAAACACAGACATAGATTGACTGGTACAATTTTCCACTCTGCCAATATTTGATACAAATTATTAGATTGCTACCGCAGAATAGGAAATAGGCTGTCGATGAATTGTGAGCTACCCTCACCAACAATGAGAGACATACCACTAATTCCATGTACCTTAAATGTGACCCACATTCATTGATAAGGATTCCAATCACATTCATTTTTAGGTTAATAGCTTCGGTTTATATATTTACATATTATATAAACTTCTGACAATGAAATTGACAAACTTTAGAAATTTAGATTTTGTAACAGAAAACATTTTTTTTTTTACTTACATGTAAGTCACGATTTCACAATGTCATATACATGTATTGCCAACTTGTTTTCAATTCTACACCTCTTTCAATTCTACTTTTTCCTAAATTTTAGTCTATTTTGTGGATATCTGGATATAGAGGAAAAAAATGTTCCCTACATCCTACATACAGGCCATGGTTTATTTGTCAAATTTCTGCCCAAAAGTAGGACTGATCTAGAGTTGTATAGCAGAATCTTCGTTGAGGGGTTGAGGAAGGGCAAATCATGAACACGTTTTTTTCCTTACCTTTCTGACTTCCTGTTGTCGTTCTCTCTCAGTAGCCTGTATTCTCTGCTGTATACAATCCTCTAACTCCTGCTGTTTCTTTCTCAGATCCTGTTCTGTTCTTAACTGCTGGGTTGAGTCAGTGTAGTCACGGAATAACTCCTAACGAAATAATGGCGGTTAAATATTAGCGAGCCACAAGGGGTATTTTGCAACACAAATTCTTATAATTTAATTTAGTGGGATTTCAATGTTGAACATTTCAACTAAGATTGATTGATTTGGGTTTCACGCTGTACTTACAGGCTAAGATGCTTACTGTGATTGACACAGAAATGTCATTTGTGCAAGCATAAAAGAATGCCTTGTGCTCATTACGAGACGGTGACACACATAGTGTTAGCCAGAAATCAAAAAGAGGGTGTCTCAAATCACTATTTTCAAAGAAACAGGGTGTCTCATTTGACATTTTTCCTATCTTTCCCATGTTAAATTTGACTGAATAAGGGTGTCTCAAATGGATTCCAGGGTGTCTCAAAGACACAGAGACACCCCTCTGGCTAACACTATATAACATGTATATCTAACCTGTTCAAACATTTGTTTCTGCAGTTCCAGTTCCATATGTCTGATCTGAGCTTCCTCTACAGCCTGATCAGTCTCTAGGTCTCTCTGCTGAACCTATTTAACAAGAAAAATGAAACAAAATTAGTAATCCAAGAAGAAAGCATGTAAAAAAAAAAAGAAGAAAAACCCCCAGAAAACAGAAGTTCAACACCTGTACAGTTCAATGACATTCATGAACCTGTGGGAAAGCTCCATAGGTTATACTATGGTAGCTAAAGTACTACTACATGGGACTTTTAAATTAAACTCATGCATTTCTGGATAGATCTCCCCTTCTCCAATATTTAGGGTAACAATGTATTACATTCTAACCCTCCACCAGTAAACGTCCCCTTCGCAAATATACTTGAAGACGTAGACAGCAGAAAAGTGTTGGTACAGTCTGTTAAAACCACTGTTACGTATTAGCCTAGGACCTACTTGATTTGTTTTATCGAGGTAGAATGGTGTTTAAACCTCCAGATTAAGGTAGATTGCATGTTATCATTTTGGTACCTCGTCAAGCCGTTGATCCTAGCAGCGTCGCTGGTTTTTACTCAGTACCAAAATGACGTCAGAAGTGCTAAACACGCAATCGACCACGTTTACGTCAGTGTTTACCCTCTAATTGTTATCCCAAACTTGGGAGAAGGGTGAATGTATTCATTCTGAGCTATCAAAGGTACATGTAGTAGGATCTCCAATACCTTCATCATGCAGTCATGCTTTGTGTATATACACAAATTTATTGCTATTGAAAATGTAAATTTTGGCAGGGTAAGGCCATTGGTTGATATAAGAAGTCCATAATATTCAGTTTAATTCAACATCTACCTAAACTGTGCAATACCTAATAAATTTAAAAAGGATATGACAAAAGCTTGAATACACAAGGTGAGGAGTTCCCATCACTGTGCCTGGTGTAGGCGATAAGTTGTCATGTAAGTGAAATAACCGTACAAAAGTAACATAAAATGGAGTTATCGGCATACCTTTCTCTGCACTTCATCATCCAATCGTTTGAGTTCTGCTTCACGTTGTGTTCTCTGGAAATGCAAAAACTTTCTACGAGCAGCATCCAATAGCTTTAACTCCTTCATCTTGACCTCTCTCTGCATAGCATTCACCCTAGATAGAAAAACACA
Organism: Katharina tunicata; assembly: GCA_032466195.1. Classification (NCBI taxonomy): domain Eukaryota; kingdom Metazoa; phylum Mollusca; class Polyplacophora; order Chitonida; family Mopaliidae; genus Katharina; species Katharina tunicata. The sequence goes on from JAVFBZ010023321.1 coordinate 14,469, forward strand.
CGGAAGTATTTAAATCACAATGCAAAACAAGACAAAGGCAATAAGAGGTTGCTTATTAGTTCCACATTAACACGGAAACGAGCCTTAGGGATGTTATAAACAAAACCCCAAGCAAAAAAATGTAATTATTTCATCCAGTCGTTATTCTAACCTATTAAGCTTAGCACCAGGAGACAAAAAACAACTACAAATGTATGAGGTGAGGTATGAGGCTGAACTTTATACGATGTACATCACGAAACATGTCTTCAGCTACATATCAGGTTACATGTACAACTATTACTTTACAGCATCCCTTATGTAAATAAATGTCACCTTGCTTCCATGCTTCAAATTATAATTTCCTGCAATCTTTTCGTTTGATTGAATTGGGGTTTTACTTTATACTTCAGATTATTTTACTCATATTGTTTTACTTTATACTTCAGATAATTCCACTCATATAACGTAGTGCCAGCCCATTGTGTGAATGATGTCGCCTTAACAATGCCTGCCGTAAACAAACAAGACATAAACAGGACTCCACAAACAAATCGGTTTACTGATGCCATTTTAGAGAGAGAGAGAGAACCATGGCACATATATAACCGCCCACCCACAAGCTATTTCTGAATGCCTTATTTCTGAAACCTTACCGTTTTCTCTGAGCGTTTAGTTTGTTTTCCTCCTCAAGTATAACTCTACGTCTCTTGTCCTCAGCATCCAATAACAGCTTTTGTTGTCTGTACCAAGCCTCTTCTTCATTCTTTCTCTGTATCGTCTCCTTTTCCAAACTCAGAGAGGCTTGTCTACGAATCAAAACAAAACAAAGGTATTTTGGAAAGTATTGCAGTGAAAAAAAAAGGAAATTTTACATAAAAGTTAGGATTATTTGTGGAGGTAGTTCAGTGTTCATAAATTCAGCATGTTTGTCTGTTATTGATCAACTTTTTTTGTTATAAATTTCTTCACAAAAAACCCACAACACAAACACCTTAAAACATGTGGTAAAATTTACAAATTCAACTTTTATTGTAAATAACAATGGATACACTTTCTAAACTACATATAGAAACAAATAAATTATTGATTGATTGAGGTTTTACGCTGTACTTAAGGTTATTTCATTCTTATGACGGTGTGTCAACACAAACGGTGGAGGAAACCACCCTAAACGAAGCTGACAAAACAAAATACGCCACCATACATGTACAGGACAACAATAGGACACCAGAACAAATCAGGGGCCCGCGCCGTGGCTCAGTGGTTAGCGCATCTGACTGCAGATCCTCCTTCGATGTACCACACAGGTTAGAGTCTCCCAGTGGACCTGAGGTATATAAGGGAGTCACACGAGGTGACTTCGGCAATCGCGTGGGGCGGTTTTTACGAGGTTTTCCGCTGTATTTAGTAGAGCAGATTAAGAAGTGGAGAATCCGTCGTCATATAAATAAAATACCTTTGAGTACGACGTTAAACACCAATCAAACAAACAAACAAACAAACAAACAACAATTCAGCTTCCTGATAACTCTTAGCTCAGAGCACCACGGCACAGGAAAAGCTTTTTTCCCAGGTAATATTTATCGTAAGCCCTTGTGGCCATTTTTATTATTAATATATAATTTATTGATAGTGTGTAATTGATACGGAGTAAAGAAACTTACTTCTGTCTTAAGTAATCCATTTCTTCTTGGCGAATTCTCTCTCGTTCCTGGACCTAAATAAAGTATCATAAATAAGTGTTCAATATATCTGGACGCCGTTATTAATATAAGGTATCCAATTATTGATTGTTTGATTGAAATTTTACGCCATACATAAGGTAATTTCACTTATATGATCCAATTATTGAGAATAATACAAATCTAATCAAATTATTAACAGAACTGCTCTATTTTAAAGCCATCAAAACATTTTTACCGGCTCAGCACAGCTAAAGTAATAAATATTACAGTTTATAAATTGATGAATTTTAAATATGTTCTGGTTTAATAGACAGACCTTCAATACAAAATATATCATCATTCAGGAATATAAAAGAAAAAAAAAAAGACACATTTCCTAACAGAACTCTAGATGGTTTTGAAAGTTTCAATACTTTTATCCTAAATTATTAATGTCATATTGTCTCAATGACAAATTAAGAAAATGACAAACAAATGTAATTTCCATTTAAAGATTTCAAATCTGCCTTGCCTGATGCAACACATTTATCCAAGACCGGGCTGGTTAGCCATTTTTAGACTTGTTAATTATGTTTAATGTTCGAATTTATGTTTGGAAGGAATTCGCACATTTTAGTTTTGATTTACAAGTGTATATAAGCGAATAGATGATGGAGAAGGTCAAATACCTGGTAGTCAACAATGAATTTTGGATATTTATTGAAGACAGGGTATTGTCCCCTTGTCAAGGGAGAAAACTCTGGCAGAAGATTCTCTGGGTTGACATCCGTAGGAGTAGCTTCCATCAGTCTATATGCTTCCTTTATCATCTGCCTAATGTCCACTGCGTTACGATGGTGGAAAAAATACTGTTGAATGCAAAACAGAAACTTTTAATTTCTTTGTTGGAGACATTGTATATCGTAAATAAGTGGTGATAAAAGTAAGGTAACTTTAGACTTAAGCTTCATCAGGTTATTTTAACAGAAGCTCTGGTAATTATCTTCTTTCAGAGCTGGCCCAACATTGATACATGCTTTTAGATTTGTTATAAAAACACAGGACACATAATTGATCTATCTACAGCATTCCAAAACAATGTAATGATCTAAAGCTTTTACTGAAAATGAATATAAACGATCAATCTTGCTGTTTACATTCTAAAAGCATGTATTTTTAAGCTTAAAGCTGACGTTCATTGATTGATGAACATGTGCATTGTTTCAGGCATATGGTTGTTTAAGACATTTGTATTTCTTTGGTGTGCTATGCATTGCTTGAATATTTGCCTTCTCTGATTTTCACGTTGAAGCAGTCATACATAATAATTGTTAGGATGTTGAAAAGCTTCAAAAATCATTATTCCTGTCAAAGTTTGCCCATGTTTTTCTAAGAAATTTTATCATTTCATATCAATTTTGAGCGATTATAAATACATTGCCAAACTGTACTGTACATGTCTGTATTTCATAAACTGCCGTTAGTATACATGTAAATGTATAATATAAGGGTCACTCAGAAGAACAAAAATCTGTTTGATCTCAATATTTCGGCGCTTCAATTTGCATTCATCAGGGGTGACAAAATAAAGCGCTGAAACAGTGAAACCAATATTTGTTTCTTGTTCTTTGGAATTACACTACTCTTGTAAAACATGTATGCAAAACTTCTCAGTGGAAACCATGGATTCTATTCAACCCATAGTGTTAGCCAGGGGGGTGTCTCGGTGTCTTTGAGACACCCTAATTCAGTCAAATTTAACATGGGAAAGATAGGAAAAAAGTTGAATGAGACACCTTATTTCTTTGAAAATAGTGATTTGAGACACCCAATTTTTTATTTCTGGCTAATACTATGATTCAAATAACAATTATAATATCCCTTTTAATACCTTGAAGTCATCGAGCTCTATACACTGCATCAGTGGACCCCTGGCACAGGTGGTGTAGGCTACCACAGCCATTAAGAGGAAGGAAGGGTGATTGCTGAAGACATTGTCAAACAGAGACAGCCATTCCTCTCTAGTTAATACCTCAGAAAACAACGTCTCCAATAATGGCCAGGCGTAAATCTGCAAGGAATTCAAGATTTTATTGAAATAAATAATTAAGAACAAGAGATCATTATTAGCAACCATACCAGGTACTGATAGGATCGTTGCATCCATGATTTTATAAATCTCAACTAAAAATTATAGTTATTGAAAAAAATAATAATTTCCATGGTCATTCTTCACAGTTTTTTTGTCATGATTAGACAGAGTGGCTCAGATGTTTGCTTTTCTGAAATTTTGATATTGCCGGACGACAAAAAACAGGGAGCAGACAGGATGACTCGGCAAGCAAACCAGTTTCCTGATGCCCCATAGCTCAGAGAGCAACAGGGCAACGGAAGCTTGCACACCCACCACTCGCACATCATCATTGGAACGGCATGAATAAAGACTACGGAATTCCAGACAACAAATTTTCATAATTATATGATACATGTATTAGCATACTGAAACCTTGTAGAAACAGAGAAAAGAACAAAATATTTCATAAGATTGTATAACATTTTATTCCTGCAAAATACATTTTATCGCAGACTTTTGTGTAGGTAATCAAACATCAATTACGTGTAAATAAAAGTGTTTGTAAAATCAAAAAAATAGCAAATTAAAACTTTGAATTAAAAATTTCAGAAATTCCTAATTCATTCAGATATATATGTAATTATTTTACATTATTATTTTGAAAAGACTCGACAGTATTATTGATTAAAAATGTGAAAAAAATAATTATGCAACCACTGAAAAATATATATTAAATAATTTATAATCAAAATTACATTGGATTTTTTGTAATATTCCCAGAATAAGACCAGAATAAATTACATATAAACATACAATCGGTATTAATTTGAGGAATCATGATTATTATGGACATGATCATCAAGGTTATCATGAAAATATTATAAGCATTTGTCTATTTCAATGATGTAACATGCTACATGTAATTGTAGTATAAGTTTTACAAAATTGCACAATAAGTATTTTATTACAAATGTAGGTAAATAATGTACTGTAGAGCAAAACAAAGTAAACAGAAGTGATTAATGGAAAGCACTTTATCAGTATTAGCTATTAACAAAATTCTAGTTCATCTCACACTATATTAACCACTTATACACAATAAAAAAAACACACACTTCGTTTGTAGCACATTGGAGTAAAAGTATGTTTTTATATTAAAAGTGGTTTATTCATTATTACATTTGTATGTACAAATAAATTAAAATTTAAGGAAAAATCTGCAATGATTTCACAGTATTTCACACACAAGGTTTTGAATGTTTCTGAATTTGGAAATCCACCATTTTTACCAAAATGATAAGCCAAGGTATGTTACATGCATACGGATTAAAAACTTTCTAGACTTGACACCGAAGAAGGGTAAGATCCGAAAAAAGATTGATCACCGTAAAGATCAAACTGCTGAAAGGACACAGGATCTGTCGTTTGCACAATGTCGGACAGCTGTTGAATGATATCACCGTAGAGTTTATTGCCAGGGTTATGTCCCCCTGTCGACAAATCAGAACAAATCGTAAGTAGCTGTTTTTCCATGTTCTTCTTCTGTTTTTTTGGCTTAGTGTTATTTGTCCGGTTTCTTTTGTTGGCGAACCAGGCCTTGACTTGGGAAATGCTAATTCCACCAGCATCTGCCAAGTCCTCTTTTTCTTCCTCTGTTGGGTAAGGGTTATCGATATGGCGATCAAACCAATTCTGCATTATCGTAGTCGCCTTGGTGCTCAGTTGTCGGGCCTTGCTTTTACTGGAGTTTGAGTGGGTTTGTTTCACCACAGGTAGCGCAGTTTTTAGAAGCTGCAAACTTCCCATGACTCGATTGGTCAAATGCATTCGTTGACGGTCATGTTGCAGATGAATGGAATGTAGCTCTTTTTGATACTGCGCAGTATGTGGAATATTAACTTGCTTCAACCTCATAGCTGATTCTGTTCGCTGGCTTTCAATTGCAGCGCACTGGCTGGCATAAAACCTTTGGAGCTCCTGCACTTTCACATTATTCGAAGAAAGGACTTGGCGGAATTCCGATTGGAGATTGGCTTCCTGAACGGCAATCGTAGCAGGGTTCAACATTGGTTCATCATCTACTGTAGCCTGCGTAACCTCAGTTAGATTATAAGGGACTTCAGTGTTATAACAGTCGGATGCCAAGGTGGCTTGTAAGTCAGTGAACATTGGATGGCTGCTCAGCCTGGAGAAATCCTCTGTCACATGCACATCTGAGCAGGTCTGCACAATATCAACAATTGACGCCATTGTCCAGGTAAATATTCAACAATCTTGATAAATCCAGGTAAAATTCCAACATCAATCCTCAAATTGTTTTGAAATCTGGTAAAAGTCACAACCTATACACAGTTTAACTCAAGGTCCTGATTAGCAGAATGAATTCCAAAGCAGCTCTCAGTTTCAGACAGGAAGAGCAATATAAGAGTCCTAAGTTGGGTGACTTTACAACACAACACACAGAAGTTCTTGAATATCAGGTAGTATGTATGCACAGAACATCAGGGAAAGTTGAAACCAACTGCTATTTCAGTTGAACACAGCTCACCTAAAAACTTCAGGCAGAGTGAAGTAACCTATCAAAATGCTACACTAATTATGACACCAACCAATGAAAATGAACTGCACATCGACTCATGGCAAGGTTTAATCTGTTGATACCAATGATGATCCAATCAAAAGAAGTGTAATGAGTGATGTATCCAAATATGTACTAATTGACCCCTGTTGACCTTTATTGTTAGCTAATTCAAAGATGGAATCCCTAAATGATTTGATAAAAGTATGTGTTTGGAGAGAGGTATTATATGGCTAAAAGGTACTGGGGTTGTGGCTGGAAATGAACAATACCTTGTTGTTTAGTTGATTATCTCCTAGCAGGGGGGGGAGGAAGGCCCTTGTTGTTTTGTTATATAATTAACTGAAGTTCACCACAGCTTGTCTATTTTAACAACAGGACAAAGCAGAAAAGCTTTGGGGTAGGGGCCCAGGGGGTGTGTTCTATATGAGGTCAAAGTTTATTACAAAAGGATTAGGGGGTGATAGACTGTTTGATACCCTTATTGTGCCCAGATAAGGGACTTATATGTATGTGGGTGGGTGGCATAGTGTTACATGTAGCCAGAAATCAAAAAGAGGGTGTCTCAAATCATGATTTTCACAGAAACAGGGTGTCTCATTTAATATTTTCCCTATCTTTCCCATGTTGAATTTGATTGAAGTAGGGTGTCTCAAATGGCTTTTGGGTGTCTCAAAGACAGCGAGACACCCCTTTGGCTAACACTATGGTGGGTGGTCAGAACTCAAATCAGCTTGGCAAAAACTTGGTGTTTATCCTTTACCACATTACTTACAATGTCCATGTACTTGTAGCAAACACATTCTCAGAGCTTTGTCTTTCATTGAATTATTAATGTCCCTCTGATCTTATAACAAGAGATTTAGAGTCGAAAACCATTTGGATGATATAGCTTCTAATACATCTTATTATTAATTTCACTGTTCAATATTTGTTCTTGTAATACACATAACTCAATTGATAAATCATCTTTCAACACAAGAAAATTAATTGACTTTGTGTGTCTGATTAAGGATTTATTCTGTACTAACGTAATACTAATATGACAAAATGCCCTGGCCGTCACTGGCATCAAACAATGATAGTGACAACCAGGAAATGACTTAAAACATGATAAAAAATTTCACATTAGCATCCTTTCATGTAGAGAGCGTCGGGAGGTGTCTCAGAGATCATAAGGGGATCACCTCAGAAAACATTACTTTTTTTAGATATAAAGCAGGGATATCATAGCAATGTCCCAGTTCTTATTTGTTAAAAGATGGGCTAGTGTTTACTATTGCGGTTTGGGTAAGGTCAGTGGTGTCAAATTTTGTATGGGATTACAAATAGGGAAAGTACATGTAAAACTAGTTACCCTAATCAAATTTAAATTCCCTAAAATCAACATAGATTTGCATATTACAAAAAAAAAAATTCCACAAATATATGTACCCTAAATGCTCAACAAATTCGACCCCATTCACCACTTATAAAACTACATTTTATGCAAGGGTTAAGAAGTGTAGAAACACACTGTTGACATTTTAAAGAAGTTCATACTTTAAGAAAATATAAGTTTTAGTTCCAATCTCACATTAATACCTTCAATAAATGACTTGAGACATGATTCCATGAAGGTCGAATTTGTTGAGCATTTAGGGTATGTCTTTTAAGAAAATAAATGAAATATGATTGGAGAAAAACATAAAACATGAAAATAAGGTGTATTGCTGTTATTTAATCACTGTAGATCATAATTTTAATATACTGCCTAGTAATGCTAGTATATATATAGAGTGGTTTAACAATACTTCTTAAATACAAAACGTCAAATAACACTTTGTACATTTTTACATTTGAACAAATGTATATTTGAGCTTTCGGAGGTAGACTTAGAATGGCAAATGCACAGTGTGTAGCCTACATTACAAATATA
>JAVFBZ010023322.1:0-11423 GCA_032466195.1 Katharina tunicata
TACAAAGAAAAAGAAAATGTGGGGAAGGTTAACAGTTTACCCAGATCCCTGTCAACGGAGGCTGTGGAATTATAAGCCCAACTAAAGGGTAACACTGGCATCTCTTAGGCATCCATATGATAGCAACACGTTTACGAGATCTGACAGTGGAAAGAAAAACAAGTTAACCCCACCCCCCCCCAAATTCAACATATGGAGTAAAGACCCGATAGTATAAGAAAACATTGTTTTTAAAAGATATAGCAAAACACCAGGTAAGTTTGGCTTTGGAATACACAAAGAGTAATCGTATGTTAATTTGCAAAGTTTGGCTATAAAATACAGAGTGTAATCGTCTGTTAATTTGCACTATACCTTTAACACTGGTATCAAATAAACTGAAATTATATTTTTACGAGATCTGACTAATTGAGACTGCAATGTTACAAGAAAATGTGGAGAAGATTACAGTTTACCCAGTTTCATGTCCACCGAGTCTGCAGAATTACAAGTACAACTAAACTGGCATCTCTAAGGCGTCCAAGACATGTTGAAGAGACCTAGCAGTGGAAAGTAAAATAAGCTTTATACCCACCCCCCTCCAAATACAACACAAGAACATATACACTAAGGATGCTAAGCATATGGACATCATTCCACAAGCTTTAACTAAGTAAAATGTATATTTTACATTATGTTTTCAATTAATTAGAGGTCAATTTTATTTTGAGTTTAATGTGCCATTTTTATCCGCATTGACAATATATTGGTTGGTGCAAATTGACTGAATCAGTAAATGAAAGTGGAAACATACCTATAACATAACTATTCCATGCAACTTGGCCATTAAAAAAGACCAATGTCAAGAATAGGGACAGAGCAAGCATCTTTACTATATCTTCTATCACTTGAAAAGTAGCTTTCAGATATATTGATTGATGGCAGCATATGGCTTCTACTCAAATTGGAAACCCAGAATTAAGGATACATCAACATAGCAGTCATGCCAAGACAGCTGTACACAATATCCAACAAAAAGGAAATGTCTTCTATCTCTTGAACAGTAGACTTCTTGGTTAATGTCAGCCATATTAGCCACCAGGTCATATCAACAACATCAGCAAGCCGACATCACAAAGGTAGAATTAAAAAAAGGCCTGCTATCAAGCTGTACTAGGTCACATCAAAAACTGGTTGGTCACACATCACATAGGTCAGAATAAATCATAGAGCACATGTGCCTGTGAGAAAGGAAAACAAATATATCTTCTATCTCTTGACCAAGTTGGCATCCATCAAAACCACGTCGATTTGGCTTGGTCGAGTCACTAGGTCCCCCAAATGCATAGAGAACACAACCTATGGGGGGAGAAAAGAGAAACAAGAAAAAAATATCTTCTATCTCTTGATCAGGTCATCCCTCAATGCAAACCAAATGTCAGAAATGTGCACTTTTTTTTCAGTCATGGTTACTGTCCTCGTCCAAACGTTAAGTCTACTGAATGCTCAGAAAACAGGACAGCCTATTTGGGAAATATAAGAGGAGAAAATATCTTCTATCTCTTGATCAGTCCTCACTCAATGCCAGACCAACATCCACTCATTTCAGGTGTAGTTACTGTCCTCATCTCGCAATTAAGCCTTGTAGTGAATGCAGGAAACAGGACAGCCTATGTAGGGAAAATGTAGAGAGAAAAAATATCTTCTATCTCTTGATCAACGGCCATCCTTCAGACAGGAACAAGGTTGGCTCTTGTTTCAGACTTAGTATGAACTAGGTCACACGGCCTTTACACCACTGGTTGAATCAGGTCTTATTTCTAGATTATGAATGCTACATGCATGTGAACAGTCAATGCCATGGGGTTACGAAGAACTGAGGAAATCTGTTCAGCCATCGCTCAATATCAGACAAAAAATTGCAGGGAAGTAGGGTCAGTATTTAATTCCAATCAATTGGAAACAACACGGCAGCCTGTGGGTAAACAAGAAAAAAAAAAGAATATCTTCTATCTCTTGATCAACAGCCATCCCTCCACACCAGACCCAAACATCCACGTGTTCTCGCTTAAAGATGGACTAATCACACCACTGGGCCAGTACAATTTACATTGGGGATGTGGACAGCTGAGCAGTACAACCATTGATGTCTGGGGCTCTTAATGTTCGATCAACCCACCTCTCGATAGCAGACAAACAGCTTTCTCATTTTAGGGGATGGACTGGTTTGGTTACAACTACTGGTAAGTAACCATTAAGTCTGCTGAATGAATAACGCAGGACAACCTACATAGGTTAAAAAGAAAACAAAGAAAAATCTTCTAGCTCTTGATTCATCTTTCACATCATGGATACGACTAGGTCCACCTGATCCACATAAAATAGGATCTCTTATGCAATAGGTCGCCACAACATGTAACCAGATCACCCTGGGTGAAATCAAGAAATGCAAAGATGTTCGAGCGGATTCCCTTTATAGCTTGTAATCCAATTTCCCACTGGAAGTAGAGGTCTGAGAGCACTCAAGTATGGTTTGACTGAAATTAAACAATTCAAGGCAAAGACCGATTGAAGCATGGAGATCCATGCAAACAAAAATAAACTTATTCAGAATGTTGTTATATCCTGTGTTTATAGAGAAAATAAATAAAATATGCTTGCAAGTTTATTTCACGTTTAGAATCTTGAAGAAAGTTTATATGTATTAAAAATATTTCTTACTTGCAGTTCCGATAGATCCAGAATAAAAAAAGTTTTTAATTTATTACCATCTTAAAACCGGTAAACATACTAAAATCACCTTCCTTGGGGGCAAGTTATTTGCAAAGCGTATTGGTGAACACAAGCACTCATACACAACATGCGCTAGTCAACATTAATTTTATGCATTTTGCAACAATGTATTGAGTAGCGATATACAATTTAATTCGGATATAATACTAGCGATATTGTATTGTAGCGCAAACACAATTATTGTCAATTAACGTGAACATTGATAAAAGTGGTGTGCAAAAACACGACAGGGTATTACATAAACTGGTGTTCGGACAGAATGCAGAGAAATCTTGGACTTACATTTATCTTCTATGTCTTGGTTAATCTTGAACTTGGGAATGCTCAGATAGCGATATGAAATGCACCAGATATAGAACTGCTTCAGGATAATCATCTTTACTTGTGATCTGGCATCCTCCTATGATTTGTCAGAGAGGTTGGTAACAGATATTTTAATCCTATGAAAAGCACATGCATATCTCAAAAAGAATACCTTGGATGCAGGAAAGTGGTCAATTATAGACCTGGGAAACTTTCATAAGTCGACACCAAAAAAGAAAAAGAAAAAATAGAATACATACTTCCCATCCATCTTTTTTGATTGAGTGGAGTAATTGGAGTGTGGAAAAAATGTCATATGCTTAAGCTTCGTCGTCGACTAATATGCAAACTACAACTCACAAATTATCTTCTATCTCTTTGCCTTTTCCTCCTCATATGTGAAGACGATGGCACTTGGAAATTCCCACCGTGTGACCGCCTTATATGTCTCGCTCCAGCCGGGGGAGAATCTATCAGCTTTTGAACAATTTTGACAAACGGTCCATGCTAGCTATTCCAACTATCTTAATTGATAACAAATAGGTCCTGAATGCGTCATTATTCTTGCGTTTTTAAGTTCAACCAAAGCGTTTTTTAACAGTGCAACTCACGGGCACATTTACAATTATTATTACAAAGTTAATTGGTTTTAATTAATTCTAAATTACTTTTTATTGAATGTAAATTTGATAACCGGTTACACTCACGAGCCATCTTCTATCTCTTGCTTGTATCAGTCAGGATTTTAAACGTTTTTCAGGAAAACTTAACCAGATCCCATGGTCTTCGATATATTTGTAATGGTCTTCGGGAAATACTTCGCTCCATTTACAAACGTGTCCCAACAAAACAGGGTCTACAGATTATACATTTAACACTGCCCAACAAACTCTTCAAGCCTAAACGGTAAACCCTTTAAATTCATCTAATTAATACATAATTACATGTATTCATACATAAAAGGAATATATTACTTGTGGAAAGTTTCTCAAACCAATAACCTTGTGACATTTTTTTCTACCAATCCAACAAACAAAGTTATGGGTATATCCTGACCTACCCATCACTGGTCAGTTATTTCACACCATTAAGTTCTACAGGAGACTATGGGTTAGAATTTCATTATATATGAACACTTCACACTGTTCACAGAGTGATTAGTTGGACTCACGGATTTCTTCTATCTCTTGAACTGTTACTTGATTTCTGTGTCTTGTTTTCTTCGACTACTTTGTGAGAAATGGATTGTTCCCTGAACATGCCCGATCACCCGAGCCTTTTACTATAGATATAAGATCGACAACATAGCCACATATCCCAACCCACACACATGCTCAAACAAATTTAACCATTGACAAATTGTTAACAAGTTTATAAATTAAAGCTAGAGTTGAGTCCACTTGTGCAGTTTAATGTTTAACTTTTAATTTTAATCTTGCAGTCAGTAAAGCAAAACCAAATAAAATGCTTCAAAGATTTCTTATAGCTCTTTCTAGGGGAGGTACTCAAAACAGTTGGATTTCCAGGTATCAGCCCGACAGTGAAATGTGCCCCAAACTTCTCGGGTTGTCATAGCTATAATTAAACTGAACCCACTCCCATCAACGAATAATAAAGTTTACAGATGTCCAAAAATTTACTGGGAAATCATAATTGCTCTAGCAATTATTTCTGGCTTTTTATAAGAACTGTCGTTCAGATTGTAATTAACATTAACACAAAAGTGGAAGTCCTTAAACTCAATTTTATTAAACTAATTTAACTCACTTTCTCAATACAAAGACAGTGACTCGTATGTGTGCTTAGTTCACTCGATCAGGTCTGCATGGTTCCAATGGGTTTGGGTGTGTGTTCCTCTGCTTGGCAAGTGTGTTGGTACCGATTTCACCTTCCTACTGAAGAAAGAATCATTACTTCCCCCACCCCCAAAATGTTTATGTGATGTTCCTTATCTGACCAAAAGAATAGAAAAATTCTTAAATACTTTATATATTTGTGGTTTAAAAAAAAAAAGAAGTTTTACGCTTAGCAATATACCCCAAAACTATTGAGTTATTCATGCTTTAAAATAATCTGCATTGACCTATAAACAGGAATCACTTAAAAAAAATTCTCCACTGAAAGCCGAGACCTGGTATCGCGCCACTCATACCTAGTTGTCCTATGTGTTGGAGGAAACAGCCTTTCAAATAAAATAGATTGTTAAACCTTACCACAAGAAAAGTTTTCCCTAACAAAATGTCAGTGTTTTAATTTGCTAATAAAAAAGAAAGAATAGTTCAGAATCAGTTGGTTTCTTAATCCAATATGAAAACTTATTACTTCAAGAGAAATTACAGAAGCTTACTAAATACTGCGCCATTTTAGACTTCATTGGTTTGAAAATTAAATATTATAACCACAAAATTCTTAAGATTACCAGCCTGTGCGCCAAATGAAGGGCCTGGAAGATGGAGGTATTGTTCGCTAGTCCATCCAAGCTCAAGATTAAAATAACCCGTTAATGAAACACCAAATGACGCTGCCCATATGGGCCTTAAAGCTGAATGATTTAATAATTCAGTCTCCTGTCGTTCTGTTAAGCAACATTATAGTGATCTTAATTGCTTCAGTCACTTTACGAATACGAAGTCAAATAGATGCATGTACTATAAACAATTTACGCCCGCCAAGCTCAAGTTGTTATAAACCCCTAAAAATTTATGAAGTTATTACAGGTATTCTAGAAATATGTTGAAAGTGTAATCGATCACCTGCTTGTGAAAGTGACAAAATTTACAAATCAATAACCTTTGAACTATTTTTCTACCAATTCAACAATATTATGGGTATATTTTTCTCAACACTGGCAAATTATTTTACACAAGAAGTTCCAAACTACAAAATAAATTGACTATAAAAACCCTGTCAATCTGTTCGCAGACAGAATGGCTGGACTCACGGATATCTTCTATCTCTTGATCTCTGATGCTTCACGTCCGTCTTGTACTATTTGAAATCTTGCGAAGATGTCCGATAGATCACTCCTGAACTTAGCACTAAATGGCTAAATAGATAAAAATTAAACCCCGTAACCCCCACACATCCAATCAATTTAACAGTTTATTAGAGTGTGGAAATTCAAGCTAGAACTGTCCACATACTGCATAGGTTCTTAGTGATGTGCGCAAAATCAGACCAAATGGAAAGGGTCTAACTCAGATTTATTCTAGCTCTTTGACTTCGGGTGCTCGACTGTTCCATTTTGTATATGAATATAAATAGGTTTTACAAAAAATTATCATAACACTGGAATTTTTAATTCACTTGCCAATTTTAATTGACTTTTTCAACAATAACAAAAATATCGAAAGATTCGTTATATATCCAACAACAAAGTCCACTTATACTGTGTAATATGATAATATCATTACATCGCCTAGCTTTAAATATTACCACCAAGTGAAAATGGTTTGACTCACATTTCTTTGGACTTGATCTTGGGGATGCTCAACTTTGCTTCGTTGCGATTTGCTAGACTTCCAGACAACAGCAAAACTGGCAGCAAGGGGTGTCCCTAAACTTCTCATGTCTTCATCACGGCTATGATTAAAATAGCAACCCCTTTGCCCATCCCCACTTAGTCAATGACAGTTTCCACCCAATTTTTTTTTACTGAATCTTCAAGACAATCATAATTTGTCAATTCTTTATATATTTTACAATTGCCAGCTTGTAAGTAATCAGCATTAACACAAAAAGTAAATGCGAGTGGATTTTACCAAAGATATGGAACTCACTTTCTCAATAGAAAGACAGCAACTGGTACTTATGCTTAGCCGGCTTGATGCCTGTCTGGTTCCCATGGGAGTGGTTGGGTAAGTTTGCTCCTCGGTGCTGCACATGTATTGGCGGGACAGATTATTAGCCTATGCCTTCCTACTGAAGAAAGAATAATTACTTTCCCCACTAACCCTACCCCCACATATATTTAATAATTATGTTGTGTTTGGTCCTTATGTTCCTTTTTTAATATTATAAAGGCTCAATAAGTCAAATTCTTAGAACACATAATTTGTTAACTTTGTAAATTTGATGTGTTGTTTCAGAAAAACTTAAATTATGCAAGCATTAAATAATATGGAACGCACACAACTGCACAAATAACATCACTTACAAAATTCTCCACTGAAAAGGCCTTAAAGTCGCAATTCATTCCTGATATTAGGCAAAACGACTTGTGCTTAGTTGTCCGGTAAGGTCTTGGGCAGATCAGCCTTTCAAAGAGAATAGATTGTTAATCCCCTGCACCCTCCACCCTGAATTATTTTCAACAAATTTATCCCACACTGACATGTCCATGTATTGATTGCCATAAATTAACATAGGGAAAGTATAAATTGGGATCAGTGGACCCTTTATCTCTTACTAATTCAACTTCAAATTAAAATGTTAAATATGAATAGGCTAATAAATATCGGAGGACATTAAAGCCGGTTTAAAATGTTAATGCAGGTGGAAAAATTCATCGGTTACCAAGTTAACACCAGTATACTGGAACCTTGAACAAGAATTTTCGGCAGTCCTACCAAGCTTACATAACGGCAACCTGTCAATGAAACATAAATATTGCCCATATGGGCTTAACTCGAGCACTCGCTCGAACATAATTCACATAAATAATTCACACAGCACTATTGACATTCATTTGGACAGTAGTCAAATTCCGACTAATGAACTATTTAATGGTGTAATGACATTTTCAAGAATGAGTAAATGCAAGATCAAATGCGATCAAGTAAATTATGGTCCTATGTGATTGAACAAATGGTAAAATAAAAAAATATCAATGACTATAACATGGAATGTTATGTAAATAATCAACTTTGCTGCTTGCCTTTTAACTTCTCCAAAAACGTATTAAGGTTGAGCAAATCTTCTACATCAGAATGAGTTGCAGTAGATGAATTAATAATCCCTGTAACATTAGTTCGATCACTATATTTTGAACACAAACTCGGTGTCCTTGTTGACGTATTTGTTTTAACGTTTTGTACTTTCTCCGAGTCCACTAACAGCCGCCTAACAGTCGACTCCATTAACGCCAAAATACGATATTGAACGTCGCTACCAACGAATGCTAACTCCTTCTTTTGATTAGCTTTTTTAATAAGCTTTTCAAGGAGATAAAAATTCGATGAACGTGACGATACCTTACATTTCGATAGGGTACATCTCGACACGGATACAGGCGCCATCTTGAATTTCGGTCAATTTCCGAGAAAGTTATGTTTTCGCTTTAGAAAATATTAAATCCCCTCGCACACTGAAAGTTTAAGAAGGATCCTGTACATAGAAACATCACTTAACAATACTAGAGCAAATAAAGAGCAAAATTAGGGAAAGTTAAACAAAATTTAACAAGACACGACTCACTACCCGCTCCTCCATCAAATCATGGCGTTAGGTCTGCGGAGAAAGGTGTGCGGGAGTTTATATACAAAAGTGGTCGCCAGCGTCACCAAATTCTTGCGCATCTCGAAGAAAAACATAGTCCCAGGTATTTATGTATCATTCCTGGATATATTAAACATACATCGTCATTCCTTTATTTACCTTAGCTATAATGACTTACAATGAAATATATTCATAACAATAAATGTCATGTGAACGAACAAATTAAATGAACGAACAATGTTATGTGAAATTGTAAACAAATGGAAATTTCCAGACGCGAACGATTTTTTCTGTAGTAAGGTTTGACGTCACCATGCTGACACATTCGGTTATAACTGGATTGAACTGGTTTCAGAATTAACCCTGTTCCCAAACACCCCCTGTAAAATTAACGTCATACTAAAATAGGCTCGTACTTTTCTCCAGATTGAGAAGAGTACAAGACTCGATGGTAGGGAGAATGATTCGATTAAAATGAGGTTTTGATACATGGTGCATGGGTAAATGAAAATGGCGTTTCTCGTCCAAAAATAAACTAACCCTTTATCTTTATAATTACCATTTACCTATTCAACGCAGATTGAGAATATTTACCAGCGAAGATTTTATTGTGATGTGATGAATGTACGGTCTGGTTCTGTTTTATATGTTCTATACATTGATCTATAATTTTGTATACTTTCAAATGAGCCCTGCATTTTATTCATGGAAGACCTGTCCCATATAATCATAAATGATAACAGCATTTTAATTTTATTACCATAAATGTATGGTGGCTTGGAAAAATAAAATAAAAAGTAGAAAATGAAATTTTTTTTTTATAAAAATCTTGTCGCTTAATTAGGGCCTATAGCCTAAGCTGCCGTGTAAATGCTATACATGGCGCTTTTGTCTATCATAGCGATCGACGTCAACGTTAAATTTTCCGAAATGTGACATATTTAAATTGTTATTTGCTGTAGGCCTATATATATATGCTGCATATATAGGAAGTTCAGTGTCAATGGTCACAACATGCATTATCCGATTCAAAAGGACACGTGGATTGATGTGATTTCAACTGTTATTTAAAACACTTTAAACATGTTAGCGTATACTTTCTAAGGCTATATATTTATTATATATTTAAAAACCGGTATGGCTGCTTGTTAAATCGACAGACAAAAGGTTTCGACAGCTGTTTACTTCTTGTCGAGTTAACTCAAACTTTATAGGTGTATAGAAAACTAGCGCTTAAACCTTATTTGCCCCAACTGGGATAAACCTCCTGCTGTTGAGCTTGTATATGAAGACCTGATGCATATGGGGACTTGTGTTAAAACGGCTCGGATCGATCAAAGCTTATGTGTCAATATATATCCCGGTGGAGGCAAGCACAATTTTCTTTCTCTACATTTATACTGGAATATATATTCAGGTCTATCTAGAAACTTGTCTCTGAGAATTGATCTATAACATGAGATAATTTATCGACTTTAATTAGTCGATATCCCTGTGCCAGTGTGATTACTCTTGACAAAATATATCAGCTGTCGACTGTCGTGTCATGATTTACATTTATATTTATCGTATGTATTTACAGAATAAAGCATATTTATGGCTGTTGAAATCTACACTTGACTGACAACTCTGACTTGGGTATCCCCGTGATAGACTCCCCTAGCGGTCATCTTTTAAACACAAACACTTGGTATCATCATGATTCCACACCACACATCAAGTGAGAAGCACTCAGAAATTGGTCCAAATGTCTTAGTTGTCTAAGTAAGGTTTTGATCAGCATGTCATGCTGTTTTCAATGATATGATTGTTCGCTAGCTAAGACTTTCCATCATTAATGTTTCCCTTGTAATGCATAATGAAAGATGAGTGCAACTGAGGATAGGCCGTGGTGTCCTGTGCACTGTCATGTGGCAGTACTTAAAGGCTAAAGGGTGTAACTACATGTAGTTGATGCAGAAACTAAATCTCGCAAAAATATGTTACCATATGGTGCATGTATTTGAGCACAAGTAAATAGTACATTTTCTGTCCTATGACCCTATCATTTCTGTAACTTAAATTTTTTTACACAGATCTTTCCAAATGTTTGTGTTATGTTCAGGGTGGCTGCCACAAGACATGTATTGCACACCATGTTCTGCTGTGACAGTATTATAAAGCCCACCTTATTTGCATTTCGGTGAACTATCAGCTCTAACACGTAAAACATTTTTTGGGTAAAATGACCATGTATTGCGTAATTTCAATAAATTACTTTAAACTTGAGCCCTTTAGCTCGAATTTGTTGAGGATTTAGAATAAACGTTGAAGGTTCTATATGCTGTAGTTCTATTCAGAGGTGAAGTATAAAATTTAACATAAAAAAATCACAATAATCATTTCACCTTTCATTAAATTAAGAAAATGAGGACGACTGGTGGGAGCCTCCTGTGGCCTGGTGCTCTTTGAGCTAATGTGCATCAGGAAGACGATAAATTGTGGTGCTTTGTCTTTTGTACAGTAAATGTACTGTGGTGTCTTCTGTGTTACCCAGTGTCCATTAGGGTGGTTTCCTTCACCCTCTGGGCTGGAAAAATGTCATAAAAATGAAATAACCTTAATTACTGTGTAAAACCCCAATCAACTTAGCGAACAACTCGTTAAATTTCTATGCTGTACATCTTAACAGGTTTATTAAATGACAATTGACATTTTATCAGTATCATATTTCCATGTATCAGAAGTAACATACAAAGAAATGCAATTTGTTTTAGGTACCCAATCTCAGAAATGAAGGCTGCCCTTGCCAAGGCTATCACGGATGAATTTCCAGGAATGTTTAGAAGGAATCACGCTTTACAAGTCGATGTGAATAAAATGAGTTTGAAATTGAGGTGATTGACTGTTCGTGGGTGTCAAATGTTCACATT
>JAVFBZ010023333.1:0-11423 GCA_032466195.1 Katharina tunicata
CCCCCCCCCTTTCCGGCACCCCTCAGCGGTATATATATTCATGGGGTTTGTAGCGTTTTGCTTCCACGCATTCTATAAGATCACCTAGTTTTAGGCGCAAAGGCTAAGTGTTAGGATTTGAGGCAAAAGGCTGTCGGTGTTTTGCGGAATATTTATAGAATTTATGTGTTCTCTCCGAGACTTGTCGCCTAACAGCACACAGTAACTACGTAACGACAGTGTGTCGCCTCCACCTGTCCTTGTGATATTTGTCGAGATTGACTCTCTGATGGGCCAGGGAATTACGGAAGCTCCAAACCCGCCCGCTTTGATGCGTCGTCTGCTCAGACAAATCGTCTAGTCTGCAACCCAAGCTATTCAGCAAGCTTTTTGGATAACACATGGTAAATTTATCCAGATTTGAAGTATGTCACCGCCCCAGCTTCTCATTGAAGGTATCACAAGACTAATTTATACGGCTAATTCTTGGGATGGCTGGGCAGATAACAAGGCTCTTGCGTCACCTTAAAAGCTTTACGGGTCTGGGGTGTTGATCGACACAGGTTCCAGCAAAAGCCTTATTGTCATTGACACTAACTCTCTATACCTATATATATACATTCTCGATAGTCCTTATTTGAGGATATCTGATTGCCACTAGATACCTTTGATGTACAGGAGAAGAATGAGAAATCAAATTTAGATATCGATTGTACGATATGTACCTGTGTTGTTCAGACACGCCGTCACACGAGTGAAATAAATACGGTGGAAAATCCCAATGAAACAAACAAACAAAACAAAATTCTTCTTAAACAGAAATTTGACAGCAAATTGCGCAGTACTTTTCCTTAAAGAAGAGTATAGTGTGTGTCTTTAATTTCGACAAAAACGTTTCCCATGCATGGAATCATGCCTCTTTAACAAACTTAATAAATTAAATCATCTCTTAACTTCTTCAACAGCTTTTCACCATAGACAGGTTTCTGTAAAACAAAATTAATAAATGAGTTCAACCTTAGTCATCTTCACTAGCCAATAGTTTGAATCCAAGCTACTCTACGCTACAACCCTTGTCGATGCGAGCATCATAAAGCAGAATTTCTAGTTGCATGATTAACAATGGAGTTTATGAGTTTATTTGTTCTTTTCTAAGCAGCTTAATTTAAAAAAACAAATTAAAAAAGAAGAAAGTTAAAAAAAAGAAAAAAAATATGTTCTTACTTTTTAGAACAACTTACCGTTACTTACATCTCTTTTATACAAGAAATTACAAGGTTGGAATCATCAATCTTAAATCTGAATAATAAAATTTATATTTTCATTTCAAATTATTTTTCAAACGTTTCTCTTCACATTTTAGAGATGTGTTACAAATTAATAATGAAAATCACATCTATACTTTAACAATTTAATCAGGTTCGTTTTACAAAATGTTACGAAATTTTCTATTACTTTATCTATTATTGGCTACCTATACAATGGAAGGACCTGGCTTCATTTAGTTATTTCTATTTTAATACACTGGGATTACTTGTTAACTTTATACAATGCGGTTACTTCATAAATTAATAAAGATTTTCTTTCTAACTGTCTATGTTCATTTCGAACAAGAAATTGCTATTTTGTATATCTGACCGTCTCCCGTTTACCTAAGGTGACGATAAGACAACAAACACCGGCATGTTAACGGCTGTTATGTATCACTCCCCACACAACTTTAAATCGTCAGCGTTGTCTAAAAGCGTATACACCGCACCTTAGAATTAAATGTTTTCTTAGTTTACTTATATAAAATTATTCCGAAGAGATTTTCTCCATTAATTATAGCCCTGCCTCGGAATCATCGTTATAAATGAAGTTATATTAAAAACAAACCATGGAATTTAAATCAACAGCTATTTATTAACATTCAGCATCGCGCAGACGCTAAGACGTTTTATAAATTGAACAAGTAAAAACAAAATGCTTTAACAGTAATTTACAATGATATAATAAAGAGCTCTGGCTTAGGGGAGTATGTTTGAGTACATCCATGTTGTCTTACTTATATAGCCCTGGAGGAACATTATCTTTCTAACGAAGTTAAAACATGAAGCAACTTCACATTGTTTGGTTGTGTTTGTCGCTTCATATTTACTGTTGGAATACATCGCCGTCATATCAGTGAAATACTTTGAAACAGTATAGTATTCTTTCTCTATCTCTTTATCCTTAATTTAGAATCAAAGAGGATTAGACCTAGTAAATTTGTAATGAATTTCATATGAATTCCTCTCTTTATAATAAGTATAGGCCTTATCTTCTAGAATCAGAGGATTTCAATAACTTAATAATGAAATTCATTTACACTTTAAATATAGTTTTATCATTATAGAACCAAAGATTTATTAAAAAGTCCATATATATGCATTTCATTCTTTTGCAGTAATTCAGCAATAAAGGGATAAGAAATGTTTAAAAAGATTTTAATTAAATCAATAAATTTTCGATTTGATTTTACACTTTCTACAAGCGATAGAAATCAGTCATCGTGTAGAATGGCACACATCAATTAATCTGTTACCGCCTTAACAATTTATCAAGCTATAATGATTTTTACTAAATTAACATAAAAATACATCTTTAATACATTTTCCTTTTTTGAAGTAATTTTAATCACCTGTATTTTAAGTTAATTTAAAGCTATTAAAATTTTGTCTAAAGCTATATTTTGTCCGCACAATGTTCAAGGCCTATGAATTAAACCTTCAATTATAAACCTTCCGATTCGAATTGAAATTCTTCTTTCACGATTGGTACCAAACACCTTTATGCTAAATATCAAAGTATTAAAGTTCATGCATTTTTTAAAAGTTCAAGTCATAAAACCTGGTGAATTTTCCGCGGGTTAGGTTTCACATTGCCTTTCTTTAAAACCAACAATATAATGGTTCCGTTTTTAGAACAGTCTGATTTTTTTTTATGTCAGTGAATTCAGGAGCGAGCGAGGTCTACGCGTGTCGATTTCGCCTTGCTCGGTCCGCGCTTTTGTTCAACTCAGTGGTATTATTAAAGTTTCTAGGGGCCCCGCGTGCCGAATTAAATTGAAATCGGGAGTGAAACGACTGCTGTTATGGACTTCGGTTTGTTCATAAGACGAGCTGTCGGTTTATCCTTGTAGGCTGCGACCCGGTATAGAATGCAGGTGCCCGAGTCGCGCGCCACAGCTCACCTTGCGACAGGTGCTTTCGAAACCGCAGATTCCGTCAGACGTTTAAGCTCTATTTTCTCATTTTTATATGTTTATTTTTGGAGCTTTCTTGCTCTGATTTTTTTAAGATGTAGGTCAAATTTTTGTTTCAATGGAATACGGCATTCTAACGTATACAGAACATATGTGAGAAGAAAGGTTGTGAATTGGCAATTTGACAGACAGACCTATACCCGGAACGTGAAAGAAATAAGACAATAAATCAGTTGAAAATAATACAATTAATGTAACTAAATTAGAATCTGTTTTTCCTTTTTAACATAAATGATAAACAAACATGATATCACGTGTGTATGGTTTACTATGTTTATATAAACGAATTTAACATTTGTTTGAATCCATAATATTTCTAGTTTTAATACAACTTACTTAAATTACAGGACCTCCAAGTATTTAATTTGACAGGCCTTGTCGTGAATGGAAATTCGTTATTTAAACAGTCATAGTTAATTTGTACATATAAAGGAAGTGCTCTTTAGTATGACGTTAAACACCAACCAAATACATAAAACTAGACCAACCATTTATAAATATTTGAATATTTTTGTGTCAATTGGGAAAATGGTATTTACTTTGCACTGATCTATTGAGCGACACATCTTTACAACTCAAACTCCAGGCCCATTGAATGATTGCTTCCCAAACTCAAGCCAAAGATGCAAGTTTATTTAAAGTGTCAAAAAGCTTCCTAACCCCTGTAATGCTTAATCTGACAAATTTCCGGTTAAAAACAAGGAAAACAAACGCTACTGTTTGTCTTTGACCGAACGAGGATTTTCTGTTACAGACCACTATCTATTGCCTCGAAAAGGCAGGTGAAAATTGACGTGGCAGTCCCCTATATATATGTACAGACCTGAGAGTGACTTTGAAGCATCAAAATCCCTCGAAATTCACTCTGAGACGTACGCATATAAAACACGTCATAAAGTGGCCCTGAAAAACAAGGGAGAATTTATCGCGGTTTAAAAGTCCATTGTTACTGTCATTTGCGAACAAGGCTGCGAATCGTTATCGGATTAAGTAAAAAAAGCTTTGGCGCGGCAAGGATTCAAGATGGCGGCTGACAAGTGTAGCGGTATATTGACGACTATATATTCTGTATGACCTTGACTTGGCATTTTTGCATGCTGTTGACGGCTCGGTGTATAGGCTTATTAAACACTTAGACGTTCATATGGATTTCATTTCTTTACGGCATTTCAAGAAATTTGAACATTCTTAGACACAGAAAGTAAAAATGGACCTTAACTTCTTAATGAATTTCCAAACCTTGCAAGAACATTTCCATTTGTGCCTTTGTATGGAATTTAACTCCTGATGTTTAAGTCTTTATCATTTTTACCCAAATATAACTTTGAAGTTTTGAAGTTTTCTTGAGGCTCATTCTTATAGCATAGCTTCCGTTCCCTTGATATCGTGTATCCCGATTAACTTATTCTTCCGTTGATATCTATCTTCCGTGTATGAAGCTTAAGTATTTAATGATCAAACAAGATTACCCCAACGAAATATTCCATTTCTCTTTCAGACTATGAAATATATTCCACTATTATCACGAATTAAGATTCGAGGAATATTCCCAACAGTATTCCGCAAATGCATCCATAAAAACTATGGATTATTTCCCGAACGTTTTTTTGTCAAGGATTAATAGGGTGTGCTGATTGGTCTTATTCTTAAACAAATAGCATTATTTTATAACTCTGCTGAAAATTCACCCAACTATTTTACTACAATAAATCGCCTTTAATAGATAAGAAAAAGGACCCACACACTTGAACCGCTGCAAAGGCTACAAATAGCTATAGACGCATCTGCAGACACGCTTGGACGAAATTCTGTTGAACAGTTTTATGTTAGTCGCGCGTGTCGAATGGTACTTATTGCCGCCCTGTCTCCAAGCCATGCCCAACTGCCCGTGAACTCGTAACACTAAGTGGGTCAAAAGGGTAGCCGTTAAGAAATGTTGATTGATTTATTGGGCTGTTGATTGATTTTTGTCAACCATTGTCGCATTTTCCGGCTGAGTAAATTCTCCGTCGATAAAAGTCTGGTCTTGCTTTGAAATTCCATCGCTCAACATCAATTTAAGAGAATTAATCTAAAGATGTCAGTATTCTGTCTTAGAACGAACCCTTTTTCTGGACAACCACTACTTGGTAACTCTAGTGTGCATTAAATTCGATACATATATACATGTTAACCAATAAAAAAAGTGATTAGTGTTGTCACAAGATCCTCTGTTGAAACATATATTTGAAATTAAGGTTGATAACGAAGCTGCATATAGAATGGAGTCGTTCATTGTTAATCAAACCGTAATTCTAAATGTAATCAAAAGGAGAAATAGATATAACATGTCAATTAATATTCGTTATGAGTCATCTACATTAAATACCACATGTATGCAGTCCAGAGCTTTTTTCACTAAAGCAATTTTCATGCGTTTATTTGGAATTTTGTTTATTTTGTTTATTGTTGGTTTTGTGGTAATGTGTTGCCAGTACTTAGCTCCGAAAGAACATTATTTCCCCTTCATGAACTAACATTATACACATTATTTACTTGTGTAATTGTCGATGTTTGCTGTAAGTATTAACCGCCTTGGTGAAAGTGATATATTGTTAACCATGGCGTTAAACATCAATCAATTAAACCATATATCATTTGGACAGGATTCGCTGGAATCTTTTCTTTCCCGATTAAATGGCTGTAAATGCATCTGTATATGTGTCAGGAGACGAGCAGAGCATCAGGTGTTGGGCTTGTGTCGGACCCGTCAGATTTACCACGGCTATGGGTATATGTAGTTTAGCGTTTACCGTGTCAAGTGCCTCCTAGCTTGTCGATCCGACATGGCAACTGACTAGCAGCTTCCCGAACAATAAACCCGTTTGTTGGACAAGGCTTAGAGAAGATTCCTCAAAAGTTAACGTCTTGTCTTTGGTTGGAAATTGAAGAGAGAATCAAGCGACAAAGTCTTAGTGGAGGTGTTTTTTGATCGGAACACCTCTTAACCAAACACCTGACGGCTTCTTGAATTCTTCTTTCAAACCCTCAGCTCATTGACGTTAAATACCACCTTACCGAGAACCGCTCTAGCCCAACGCCCCATCGTCTAGCTAACGTTTACTTGTTTCATAAGTGGCAAATTGCAAGCCCCGACCGGGACTTTGATGGGCAGGCTGAAATACACAGTGAACAAGTGATTGAACATTCCTTAGAGAAGTTCATCAACCGTAATAAAGTGCCTCTTTCACCTGGACAGGTTCATTTGTTTCTTGGATGTCGTAAAGCGCGCCACTTTCTGACCTTGTAATTGTGCCTCGCGCGCGCATGACAAACAAGACGACATTACTGAATGCTGGTATAACTGTTTAGTGTCGACAAGATACCTCCAACATAACAATGCGTTGGAAGGTTTGTCCTTTCTCGGCACATTTCAAGGCTATACTATCCGATGAGTAAGCAACCAACTTTTAGAAGCTGGATCGCAGTGAATTGCCCACAGTCAGCTATAGTTATTGTGACATGTCTGTCGATACAGCAACTTAAAAACGTTCGAGTAACGTCACGTTGAAATCCTGAACGCTAATAAGACTATATATGTGACAGATTAATCAGCCCATCCAATTTTATATATATAAACGTAGATTAATCATTTTACTGCTATGTACCCCGTAATCAAATGCTGTAAGAATTCGCCGAAGACGAGCTGGTAACTATACAGTGTGCCAAGGAGACTCGAAACCAACTTATACCATATTGATTCGATTTGAAAGACAAAGCAACCAAAAGTCGATTTGCTACGAAAACAAGAAGTCAATATTTTCTCATAAAAGACGTTAATTTCGTGTATTATTTTTGCATTTTTGCTACAGGTTAACTGAATGTTTTGTTTATATATTTAAAATAAAACACAAATAGCCAGATTACATTATGACGGAAAACGATGGATCATCAATCATATTTGCCGGCTAAGCGTCGTTGTTTTTTGCGATGGTATAGAATTGGTATCTGAAGCAGTTCCGTTGACTAGATAATGACGACAACAATTTATACATTTCATGCTAATTATTGATCCTGTACAATATTTATGAGTTTTTTGGAAATGACGACAAACGTATTATAGAGTTCAGTCTGTACGTTCTTGTAGAAAACTCGAAGCTAATCGCATGTTCATGACCACTGATAAGCGATACGACATTTTGACGCAAGTGGAAGACATGCTGTTAATGTTATAGCGATTAACCAGGCATGAATGTCGGCTGACTGAACCATTAACCTTCAAGTTCGTCACAACAGGAATTCCGAATATTAAATATAGGATTGATGGTAGACACTATGAGGGATTATTTTGTTCTTTTGTCGCTTAAATGGTGTATATATAAAATTATTATGTATATATAAACAACTCTTTTATAACATTTAAAAAAAAACATTTATAGTGACATTGTCTTTCTGGATAATATTATGTTATATTTTTTGCCACCTTCAAACTTTTTTCCATCACTTTCTCAAAACTGAAATCGAGTGACTTAACATCAGGTTTTCTGCGAAGGCTGATATTCAAAACCATATGAACCTGACCGACAGACTGGTATGGTTATTTGGACATTATACTTTCAGTTTCCTCCATAAATGTAGACACGAGGCACTGATACCATTAACAGATTGTTTAGCTATACCTTAATATAATCTACAAAAAACTCTTAGTTTCATAACTTCATATCTACCTTGTGCCGATTTACAAGGAATATAAATTGAGTTATCATTATGTTGTTTTTAATCTTTAAATTGAGCTATATAGCTAGTGTAAAGTGCATGTCCTGTCTCGGTGCTCTACAAAACTATAGAGGTCAGCATTCAGTTAAAATATAATTTAAGAGAGAATTCTGTTTTCATCAGCTCTGTCGACATTTATAGAGTGTCGGTTTATATTGCCACTACCCCAACTTTCAAAGAATTTTTGCCGATTTTCCTTGTTTTTATAAATTAATATTGATAATATTGCGCATTTCTCCGCTCAAGGATGAACCCCAAACTTGGGCTGTCCAACACAACACTATTTACTAAGATGTAAGATTTTATGCACACACATGCCTTATTTATATGCTTTGTGTTTAAATTTAATAATGTTCATCTTATATTTCGGGCTTATCGTGTAAAACATGCGCACTATATTTGCGCACCTTGAAAAGTGTAAATAAATTGTAGAACTTGCTTTGCAGATCTTTAAGATACAATCTTTATTGCCTTCATTTTTCCAAAGGCGATCTATATACGTGGAACCCGGGCGCGATCGAGTGATGGTATCGCTGATGATAGTAGCCATTGGCCACGTGAGTTTCTATTGTCCTCTGGTGCCCCAAGGAAAGGGCATACCGAGAGCCTTTGTTAAAATGGGCTATAGGTGCTTGTAGCGCGTGCACCCACTTAGCTGACCTTCTGTCAAGTTTTGGGCTCACTTTTGACCCCCAGCTTTTCAGGTGTTTTGTTCTTTTTGCTTTTCAAATTTTCTTTGTGTCGCTGGTATTGTTAGGCCTATTGAACCTAACACCTTGAGATCACCTGGATGTTGCTGAGAACAAACTCTCTCCATCCCCGGGCTACTGATGCTTGAAAAGAGTGTAACTGGCCTTAAATGTCGCCACCCATCTGCCCTAGGGTTATGCCCCGGCTCTGACCGTCGAAACACTACTTGTTATGTAAATCATTAACTCGCATCACCCACGCCCGTTTAAAGTCCATATTCTTCAACATTAAGTTTTCACCAGCTTCTGCGTAAAGTTTGCGTTATATAATTTTGTATTACAAACTTATATATAGTATAGAGCGAGGGAAAAATGAATAATTATACATCAAATCTTTGCTAGCTTTTCATTAAATGAAAAACATAAAGGTACACTTTAACATATATATGAAGTAATATGAAAGTGAACTCGGCATCAAGTAAAATACGTTACCTTTGATTACGTTTGCCAGAATGCTAAGATAGGTTAATTTGCTCCAAGACTAGTTATTACATGATATATAAAGTATGAGGAAGCTTTGCATTTGCTGGAAACTCAAAAAAAGCCATGGTGTTAATCTTAATCTTTACCGAATATCTTATGCAAATAATTTACTACGTACCCTATATAAGTATAATTGAATCTCCTCACTTTGAAAATTCCCAATAGTTTTTTCACCCATTTTCGTTCAATTTTGATTTCTACGAATGTTCATTTACAATTTTGTAAGAAATGACTTTCCGAAAACATATAGCGCAATGTCGATTTCAAACGAGGGTGAAAACCATGCATGCAGGTTTTTTCTTCTGTGATATTTGTCTCATAACAAATTTTCCTATTTATTACACTAATATTCAGGCAAAAATATTTGACAATGAATTTACGAATATCCTCAAAATAAAATACGACCCGTTCTTTTATTTAGTTTATCTGAGTCACATCAAGTAAACATGAAGAGATGGACGTATGCTGATCGACGTTCCTGGGAGCAAGGTGACTCGATCAGCCGCATCATCCGTTTCTCAATCACCAGCACCTTCATTCCCTAAGGAGAAGGAGTCAGGTGGCACAGTCATTCATCCGAAGACTTTTGCCCAGCAGGTGTTCGTATGTTGCCCGAAACAATAGCTTTACTCATCCCAATGCTCCCTGCATCGACAGCCGCTGCAGCCGAAAAATCTGCAGCTTAATATCCACATCTGTCAGTCTAAGAGCTGCTTTCAAAGATACAAAGTTCACCTAAACAAAAGATCGGTCAAATTTGTCCGTTTCAAAGGCAGGTAGAATTTCTATAAGCCTTTGCCTAATTAAGCGATCGGATCCCAGAGTGAGAAATTACTATTGAGGGAGTTTTTGGATTTCTTTGATATGTTAAAGATACCGACCTGCTGAGGTGTGATTTCAAAAGGAATAATAACAAAGGGAAACGAAAACAAAACCGAAAGTGTCTTCACATGTGGCCAGAAGTGACCGCAGTATGTTATGTTTTATCAAACGACAATTAAAATGCATGTTATTTTTCTCCAAAGGCTAGCCGAACTCGGACTTACGGATATGCAAATCGAAATGTGAAAACGAACACTGAGCGAAAACTTTAATTTTATAAATTAATACCGAGTAATTCTGAATACGGAACGGTTCATTTTAAAAAATTTTGGGTTCAATGACCAAGCCTTAAAGATGACCAATATTATTTTCTAAAAATTAAAACGAAATCGATTGTTGAAAAGTTAAAATTTTGGTATGCCAATTGAAATAATCTGCGTAATCTTTTTTTCAAACATTCTGCCCAGTGCAAGAGTTTGAAGCATTTTTTAAAGTATACAACGATATACAATTATAAGCGCTGTCAGGTAATGGTAAAGTAATCATGGATTCTGAACACATTTTAAACTCGATCATTTAATTTCAGAGCTCGTGAAGGATGTATACAGAAATGATTGTTTATTTGTCTGCTCAAATAATGGAAGGTTCTTTGTTTTTGGTATTGGTTTTCAGAATGACATGTACGTTGGTTTGAAAACAACACAGATTTTATTCTTTAAAATTGTTTATGCAAATAGATTTTTGTCAGCCATTTTAAATTAAAAAAAAGGCTTACTTATCATTATTTCATATTCTTTGTTGAAAAATTGAAAAACGTTTATCGTAGAAGATCCATCAATTCAGCCTAGCTATTCATTTCTACACTACAATTTAATTAATTTATCTTAGGTCAGGTGTATTTGTCACATGAATCACTTTCGTTTTACAAATTAAATATTTTAAATTTCTATATAATTGAAATATGTTTAATAGTTTTGCTGAGAAAATAAAATGCTCTGTTTAAATATGAACAGATTTATGTAATTTATATACAGTTAAAATTGTAATGAGGTGAAAATAAACAAGCACCAATGGCTATCTGATTTGGGGATTACATATCCGCTCATTGATTTATATTTACAACTTCAGTCTATCAACAATTGTCTGTATCTTGTCGAATAAATTTGTAATAATTATAGACCTAAATTAATTATACAATAGCTTTAACGTCAGAAAATTCAATCGCTGAAATGGTCTTGAATACGTTAAGTTGATTGTTTTATGTAAGAAGAGATCATTATGTTTTATGTGAGAAGACATCATTATGTTTTATGTAAGAAGACATCATTATGCTTTATGTGAGAAGACAT
>JAVFBZ010023344.1:0-11422 GCA_032466195.1 Katharina tunicata
GGAGAATCCGTCGTCATATAAATGAAATACCTTTGAGTACGACGTTAAACACCAATCAAACAAACAAACAAACTAACCTGAAAAGGGAGTATGTAAAGAATGTGCAAATATGAGTATATAATTTTTCAGTGACTAAAAAGTATGTAACTCAAAGGTTAGCCACAAGGTATCAGGAACTTTGTTGTCATCTTGCTCCGCCACCCATGCCTTAGTTTTTGTTGTGTTTTTGCCGGCGACTTTTCATTGGAATTTAGTTTCACCCATTGTACTGACACTATCATATAAGTGAAGAAATCTTAAGAGCTGTGCAAAACTTCAACTAAACAACAAGTTTTAAACTAAATCTAACAACAGTTTTTTTTTTGTACAATTATATCTTTGTTATAAATCTAATAATGATGTTATTTTTTACTTAAATAGAGGTTTTAACAAGCGAGGACTGTGTACAGAATGATGGTATGTGTGGCGTGAACTCAACAGGAGCTAATGTAGTTGTTCTATCACAGCCACCTGATATGGTCTCAATCGGCAGTGAATTTACCTCAGGCTCTCAGGATGTAGCTGGAATGGACCCAATGATGGAGACTGATGATGAAAATGAAAGCACTGTCTGGGTGGAGAATGATTGAACTTTAAGCTATTGAATCTATACAACTTTTGTTTACTAATACCTGTTTTACAAAGCTATCTTAGCCTTTTACGCATTATGGCAAGAAGCATGGAACACGTCACAGGCTTTAAAATGGAGTTTCACAGAATTTTGGTATTCTTTTTCCCACAGAAACATTAGAATATTTTATATTTCTTCTGTTTATCCCAAAGTTGAATCTCAATCTTGATAGTCTTGACTAGATATTAGGATGGACCTTCCTGTGCCCTGTTGCTCTAAGCACTAAATGGCAATGGAAAGATATGTTCACTGTTTTGGCAATCTGTCATTGTCCTATGTTTCCTTGTTTGTTGTCAGTGTTGTTGAGAGTAGTTTACTTTGCCCATTTGAGTGGCATGCCATCATAAAAATATACATTGTGAAATAACTTTAAGTACGACATAAAACCAAAACTAAACAGGAAAAATAAACACCTAAATATTATGGATGTGAGGTTATCCCTGGAGGAAACAGGCCCTACTTCTTCTAAATTATAAACAATTATTTACCAATGAGTATCATGGTTATATACAAGCAAAGTGTGAAATTTAACTTATTTAAAAGAAAAATATGTTTTTAACAAACATATGATTCAATGCCTTTTCATCAATTTGCATGTCTATAAAACATGAACTGTTTTTTTCTGTGGTGGTTGTATAATGAGATATTAATATCTTAGATGAACCCTTTGCTGTGTAAGTAGAGGCCAGTTGCTCAAAGCCGTGTTAAGTTTAATCCTAGATTAGATTATGCACGCCATGTTGAAGGCCTATCTCTTACACCGCTATTAGTGATTTAATCTGCTATAGTGGTATTAGCATCTTAATCTAATACTATTTTGAGCAACCTCAGAGTTGTTATAAATGAAATCCTCACTGGGTTTAGAAAAATGTCACGAAATCGTCTTCCTGGAAATATTTGTATGTGTTTAGAATATATTTGTATAACATTGGAACGAATGATATTTATGGATAAAGCAATTTAATATAATTTGAGCTTTTTTGTTCTTATTCTGTGTAAGTCAAATTGGGTCAGGCGAAATCACCATAGTTCTAGTCACCCTGCACTCAAAATTATGGGGGTTTTCCAACTACTTCGGATTGCCTTGATTTTAACAAGATTTGAAGTTATTCATGTGATTCTGTAATAACGCAAAATAGCCCATCTTTGGGTGCTTGTCACTTTAAGTAATATGAGTCGATTGGAATTAGAATTTTGTAAAACTGAATTAGTTTTAATAGAAAATTAAATTGAAAGGACAAAACTAGACAAATTTTTAAATGTCATTTGACATAGTTATGCACCTGTCTAGTGAGAGGGGGCCATATTGGTTTTTCTGTCCCTTGGGGCTGTATCTTTGTTAGACTCCTAAAATTCTCACCATCTATGGAGAGAGTAGATGTTTCCAATTAAATAACCATGCAAAGTGGTTTTGCAGTGAAAATATTTTAACCCATTAGAAGATAAAGGTAAAAAGTCCATATCTTGTAAAGTACTTTATTTTTGTAAATAGTATAATCTATAGAATTTACAGCATAATGCATCATGATAGAGGAATAAGCCCGCCTATCAGATTACATGTACAAATGTCCATTTTTTAAACAAGTTGGTTGAACAAGAAATAAAAGTAGTCCTTGGATCCTTTCTATAAACAATGAAAACTGTACACTTTGAGAAATATTTCCACTAGTAGTTCAGCATTGTAGTTCGAATGAGATGTTTCATGCTTTGTGGATACTGCCCTTTACCTTAATAGAGATAGTTTTCCTTTTTCGAGATGCGTTCACATTAACAAATCTCTAAATTAAGAGACCTGGTTTGGACAATTGATTTATAATTGAAAAAAGCTAATCTTCTAATACAACCCATCTCTAATCTCCATTTAAATTGTCGTCTGTAGTTCAGGATGTATGAAATAAAAATTTGCGACTTGTAAATTGATACAAAATGATCCATTAAATCAGATCTAACTTCCATAAATTATATTAAATATTGATATAGCAACAATTGATAATACAACAAAGATAAATTGATTAAATGTAAAATCTACATTGATGCATGTAACAAACATTTTGTCCAATAGTTTACAATTATAATGTATAATTTAAATTCAGTTGTAATGAGAACAAGAAATTTCAAATAATTATTGAATATGTAGTAATGTCATTAAGATCAGGTGTGTGTAGAAAAACAAACTGCAGATGAAAAGGTCCGGTTGAACTGGACCTTTACATAGGGCAAATTTACAGGCCTGCATTTATTAGGACACCCAGTGTTCAAGACATTGTGTCGTCACTACAATGGTTCTATAAAATCAACTGAATAACGCACCGCTTCACCTTCGCTCTGTATGCTTTTTGCCCAAGTGACTAATCTTAATACAATAGCTAGTCCACGGTCACTAAGAAGCAAGCAATTTAATCTCGAGTTGACCTCATACATGTATCTTGACCTCCTAAACAGAAGTTATAGCGTAGGGATGTAATAGTGCTAAATTGCTTTGAGAATTCTACCTTGATAATCAATCTTAGATCTTGTTGAAGTTCGTTATTCAACTCGTATGACGGCATGCCAGCCCAATGTGTGAACAAAACCACTTGAAAAGACTGGCAATGCCGAAGACACTACAGTACATTTCAGGACGGAATACAGGACACCACAATAAATCTGCTTCCTGATGCCCCTTACATGGACCAACCACCTGCTCTTATTGCATTAGGAAATCCTGGATGTTTTGTGTGTCAATAATTTGTTGAATAAGTGTTAATGTCATACTCAAGCATATTTCACTTGACTGAATTAGCATTACCAATATTTGCTACAGAGAGAAGACCTTAAAACCACCCTAACATCTCCACTGCCATTGGTTTGTTTGATTTGGGTTTTACTACCTAACTCATATGACATGCCAGTCCAATTGGGTACGGTAACCACCCTCAACGGCACTGGCAACACAATAACGCCATAGGACAAAATAGAACTGCACAACAAGTCCACTTGATTAGCTCCGGGAGTGCCAGGGACGAGGAAGCTCTGAGCAACCACCCTCTTCACAAACCGCTTCTGGGTACATTCATGTGTACCGAATGGGTTTCCACTGTGCAACAGCCCGGCATCAGCATTATAACAACTTGACTCGATGGTTGAAGAGAAGAAAGACCAATACTTGTGCTTTCATTTAGAGACCTACAGTGCCAGAGATTACCAGAGCTGTACCCCAATAAAAATACAACCACAACGATGCTTATTTAGATGAAAGGAGGTTTGTCTGTCTGCTGGTTTTTAATCCATTTCTTAAGGTTATTTCACTGGACAATAAACAAACCATCCCACTATCATTTATCGTAACAGAAGTGGACATCTTCCACTCTGTACTGGTGCTCACTCTTACTTACAGATATACTTGATCTTAGTCATGAAATCAACTTCTGAACCACTTCGGTCAGAGGTTACACCATGGTCAACATGAAATTACCGACAGAAGTTTTAGACATAGAAAACAGGCCATTCTATCCACATTCACAGATCACAACTGTACTACTACCAAATGCTACTCTAAAAGACTACATTCAACCAGATCAAGAGTTCTCTGACAAGTTTTTAAGCTGAGAGTTGGTCCTCGCTGTCTCTGGTGTTCACTTTAACTACTGTTTCTTCATCACCACTGGGCTGGTCACGGTTACCACTGTAACTGTAACTGTAGCTCCTGTCATCCATCTCATAGTCATCAGCATCAGTGTCTACCCCTGTGGACAGAGAGCTTTTCTGTTGAATGTACGTCTCATCCAGCCCATGGTCACGCAGTGTGCGGGAATATCGTTTCTCAGCAGCTTTTTTAGCATTAGCCTGCAAAAAAATAAAAAATGAGTAGTAAAGTAGTTATAAGCAGCCTTCAAAACTTGATTCTTGAGATTGAATAATTGGTTTAAGATCCAAACAAACCAAGATTTAAATAGCCAGTGGTTATTCGATGTTTTACTGTTAATTGATAATAATACTAATAATAATAACTTTATTTACTGAGGAAATATACACATTCAAATAAAACATTGTTTGCTCTTCCATGTGGTCCTCATCAAATTGAACAAATACATAGATATTAACATTATAAACAAATTGCAATTACTATTTAATGATAGCCTATTAACGCTTTCACCATAAAAAAAAAAACAGCTTCAGGTTATTTTACCAACACTATGTTTATTGTTCATCTCAGGGAGTCTGTTACACAGCATTAATGATGTACCAACACAAGAGTGTTAACTGAAACAATTTTGCAAACAATTGACGGACTAAAAATGAAGTAGTAGACATTCAAACTAATAATTCAAATGTTAACACCTTTAAACTCTGGGTGTATTAGACATGTACGTAAAACATTAAATATGCTTTTATTAATCAACGTAGTCCTTCATGCTTGTACCTGCTTGACTTGTTCAAAGAGTAACGGTCTCTGATTGACCCTTTGCTTAATGTCTTCCAAACTTTGACGATACTCTTTCATTCTGGCTCTTTCACTCTCTCTGGGAAAAAAAAGAGTTATAACTTTGATTTCTTTATACACATTTTGTTGGATATTTCAATGATATGATCACCTTCTGACTGGCCGGTTATGTTTCAGGAGTTGAGGAAACAGAAAGTCAGTAAATCCTTTACCACAATTACATTGATTTTTTGCATGATGTTTATTGACATTCTCAATAGTATTTCACTTTTATGATGGCTGCATATTTGTACCCAAGATTGTTTGTATGTTTGATTGGGATTTTAACGCTGTACTTAAGGTTATTTCACTCACATGACGGCCAATAGGGGAAAGAAACCACCCTCAACGGCACTTGCAAAACAAGACACCACAGAACATTTACAGGACGACAAACAGTACGCTACAACAAATCGACTTCCTGATGCCCAATAGCCCAGAGAGTACCAGGGCACAAGGATCATTGCTCTCATATGACATTAGTATGATTGTTAATTTGGAAGGAAATCAACGTAGGTCTGAATGAATCCACACAGGCTCTTTGGAACATGTGACACTACCATGCAAAGAAATTTTAAGCAAACTAAACTCATCTCTGAGGAAAAGTATTCATCTGAACTTAGCACATTGCTATAATGGCCTGGAAAAAAACTGCATATATAAACACAAGTGTGCTTGATACATGGCTGCATTTACATCAGGTATGATGGTTTAACAATTTCAATAGAAACTGATCATGCATTGTTTACTTTTCTCCATTTTCTTTTTCATGACTACAGTGAGCTAGGCAAGACAGGTTATTACGAGCATACCTATATTCTCTGAGCTTTTCCTCTCTTGTGGGACGTGGTTGAAGATCTCGTTCATTGGCTGTCGTTCTTTCCATGATTTCACGCCTTAGTTTCATTTCCTTCTGCCGCTGTCGTTTATGGTATTCAATTTCTTCTAACTCTCTCTGGGTAAGGGACAGAGCTCTTGTTCTGTTTGAATCAACACAGCATTTAATATTATCCAGGTCAGTAGGGCCCATATGCACATTATGAAAAAAAAAAACATACTTTTAATCCTTCATTCATGTCGATACCGAAAGGCATAAAATGGAAAAAAAAAATTAATTTAAAATTAAATCTTTTGTTCAATTGTTGTCCTCGTGATTAAGTACAGCCCAAAATCATGGGGAAAAAACAACATTTATTTAACCTTTTATTCAATTTTTGCTTTCTTGATACAGTATAACAGTATTAAAATGAAATAGGACACTAATTGAATCTTTTATGAGTTATATCAATTGTCAATAGTTATATCAATTGTCAATCAATTTTTAGTTACGTACCATACATGTATTATCAAGATTGAAAAAACAAGTCCGCACTGCGAGACATACCCTGTGGCCTGCAGAAAATCGAATCATGTGGCTGCGGGCTTTGAAGCATGTATTATTAAAATATGCCTCAAAGCCTTGACATTTTGTGCTGTGTGCATTTTTCACAGCTATAATGAATCAAAAGTGATTACCTTCCCTTGTTGAACCTCATCTCTGCCGATGAACTTGTTCTGTGAGGTATGGAATCAAGTGAAGAGGTCATGTTGGTTGCAGATACTGAAAGGGAATGATCATATTATATTTTGTTACATGATAATCACACAGCAATAAGATCTTCATCCAATGTATCTATTTCAGCATCAGTCTGGAATCCTCCAACACTGACTCATGTAAGAAAATCATAAAAAACTTTTTTTTTTTAAATAATTAGCCACTCAAGCTGTGTTTAACAAAAAACTTAATCATCTATGCATAGAAATTCTTACCAAAAGATTTTCGTGGTGTAGTTCGTGGATTTCTGTATGGCCATCTAGTCTCCAGTGAAGATTCCTCATCTCTCTTTACATCATTCAAAATCTTTTCTTTCTTGCTGGGTATTTTTCCTGTGCGTAACTTAAATGGCTCTACCACGGTGGCTTCTTTTCCAAGCTTCTTTTTCTGAAGCTCTTTTTGAAACTGTCGATAAAGTTCATCATAATCTGGGACTTCACCATTTATACGAGGCACAAATTTTCTTTGTCTTGTCCGTGTTTTTTTCTTCTCTTCCTTTAACCTCTGCTCTTTCATCTTTTGCCTTGCTTCCATGCTTGGTGGTAGAGAAGCAGATTTCAGCATTTCTTGGGATCTCATTTTAATTCTTATTCTCCTGTATTCCTGCTCTTCTATAGCTTTATCTTCATTGGAGGAGTCATACAGATAATCAGGAACAGGATTGGCTCTAAACTGTGGTCTGTGTTCAACGTCATCTGTTATTGGCATCGAATTCAACATCTTACGGTGTTTCTTTTCTTCTTCTCGAGACATAAATTTGAACGGTCTCTCAATAGATTTTAAAAGCTCTTGGCGATAATGTTTAACATATCTTCTGCGTGCTTCATTCTTTTCGTTATATTCATCAAAGAGCGGCAGATAAACATGAGCTGGTACCGGTGTAGCCGTGAATTTTTTCTGACATTCTGCCTCCTCTTCTAGATGCTTTTTAAGTATTTCTTGTTCATGTAGAATCTGTGTCTTGCTTTTAGGCTTTTCTGTGTTGGAATCACGCAACATCATTTCAAATGGTTTTGGTATTGTTATTCTGTGGCGCCATTCCTTTTTCTTGGGTTGTTTTCTACCAATATCACTGTGAGCCGAGGATGGTCTGCTAGAATTTCTTCTTCGAGGGGCATAATCCTCCACAGAAAAATTCTCCCACATGTCTTCAATTCTGGATACGGCGGCTGCAGCCTCTCTTGGGTCGTAGATCTCTGATTGTGTTTCCTCATTAAAATAGCTTACACCACCAGGTACTTGTATTCTTTGTGCCATCAGCCTCCAATCATCTACATCTAAACTCCTTGATAAATTCTGTCTTCTGACAGGAGCAGAGAATGGCCTATTTAAGCTGTCTGGTTGAACAGCCTGATGACGCGGACCTGCCGGAATTGGAGGCTTTGAAGACAAATCTTTTATTCTGTCGCGTGGTTTAACATTTTCTCTTTCTTTTTCTTGGCTTTCTGCCAAATAGGCCGAACTGGAAACATGTCCATTCAAAACATTGTCACTGTCATCCTCAACAATATTGTCCCTGTCAAAATCAACAGAATACTCAACTTCGGAAGCAAGTTTCTGGCGGTACAGCTTTTCCCATAACTGCATTTTTTTTTTATGTTCCTGTTTGAGTTGCATGAGACGTTTAAAAAATTCGTCATCGGACAATGAACCCAGGTCTTCGTCATGAACATCCTTCGTTGGCGAAGTGTCAAAATCGCTTTGCAATGTCCAACGTGATACGACTTCGCCGGGAGAACTCATTTCGGGTACAAAACCGTCGTCAAAATTCACAGTTTTCACACCAACAAACTCACTTTTACCTGTATTGGACATTCCATAATTAGTTACCTTGTGTTTGACTCTCGATTTAGCCGGTTGTTTAATACACGCGTTAGTTAACACTGACAGGCTATGACCTGACGACGCTACCGCCACCGTTGCCATGATCCAAATAACACAAAATATGCAAGCACTCTCCGCACTTCACAATCAAAATGATATGGATTGGTGGAAATAAAATTTACCATGTTTAAAATTTTTGTGAGGGTAAATGACTCAAACGCATTTAGAGGCTTCTTTTTTTTCGTTCAAATTTTCACAGTTTTTCTCATTTTGTGCTGACTAAATAACTCGGAAGTTGTAGCAGACGAAATTTTCGTAACATGACAGCATGAGTGTCACCGCAGCAGTTTCGTCGGCCCCAAATAGGCTACTATTGGTTTTTAGGGGACCGATAGTCACTAACAAATTTGCTGTTGTGCTATCAGGACGTAGAGAGATTCAAACTAATTCAGAAAATGTCAATGACGTTGTTATTTCTGGAGGGGGAATGGTCGGAGCAGCTATGGCTTGTGCACTTGGTAACAGCAAAATACGTTTACATGTCTGACCTTGTTCGAATTTGTAACTAAATCCATATTTGTTACTGTATTGGTATCCAGATACTTCATCGAAGCACTAACACCACTAGAGAATGTTACGTGTAAAACATGTGGGTGGGAGTCTATTTAACACTGTTTAAAGAAATCTAAAAATATATCCCTATTTCACAGTTGTCTAGTCCTGTAAACTGGACTCATAAGTGGTGATTCGTGGAGCAAGTTGCTCAAAAGCTATCAGTATTTGATGTATAAGGGCCGTTTCATAACCCACTAACTTTCAAAACTGCCTCGAAATCTTGTCTTGTCCAACAAATTTGTGCCAAATTCAAGCTATGGGCATGTCTTGATGTTGTTTTGTGCAGTGCAGCGATCTAATATGTCCTCTTGACTTTAACACTGTTCAATATAGTGTTGCTGAATCGCGATTCGCGAGCTAGTGCATGTTGTTTGTAAATCAGTCTGTTGTTTGTCAATCAGCAGATCATAGCTAGTGTAACATCATAGTAAATGATATTCAAAATGGCAACGGTGTAACGAAGCTGAACAATTTCTACGACAAGAACCCCGGAACTCTTACCTTGGGTATGAGCTCCGGATTCTGTGATCTTACAGTTGTCTAACTATTTGGAGTCACAAAAACATAACTTTTCAACTCTTGGGTATATTGATAAGCGTCATTTGGTCCAGTTGCTACGATTTGCCTGAGTAACTGAACTTCATTTATATCTGTTGCAGGCCCCCAAATTAAGAGAAGCAAAATATTTAACCCCAAAATATCAAGCGGAATTCCTCAAAGTTAGAGATTAAAAAATTTAATATTTCAGCCCAGTGGTTAACGTGTTGAGAAAAACAGGCCCTCAAATTAAAATCCTGTATGTAGCCCTGCACTCGTTATATTAACAGAGTCTTCAGGCTACATTATATCTAAAGGATGAGTAAGTTGACAACCTCTGTCAGACATGAAGTCAAGTGTGACATGTTGGTGAAAATTAAAATCCGGAAATATCTTCACCTCTTATTACTTAGGATAAATGCATTTAAAGACGGTGGTTAGATGGGGAGCCTCCTGTACCATTTTTGGCATTTCTCTTTGCAGGTAATGAAGCAGTTTTTGAAGGAAAGCGGATTGTGTTACTTGAAAGTGCACCCAGAAAGGAGAATTTCACACTACCTGACAAATATAGTAACAGAGTTTGTGCTTTAAGTCCAGCAACTGTAGACCTTTTAAGTGGTATGTTGAAAGTACATGATGATGTATACAGATGAGTTTTGTGTCTTCCAAACTACCAACATTTGAGTGAAGTGATGTTATTGTTGTATGGCATATTCCACAACATGTCATGTTTAAGTGTATACAGTATATGTATTTTCAATCGATATAGAAGCTTAAACAGGATTTTACCCAGCAGTTTCTTTTCATGGACAAATTTGTGACATGGGCACCTATATTGTATATCTTTGAGAATCTTTAAGTTTTCCTGTGTAACATGTTTAAAGTGACACCCCATGTGTCCATTCAAACAGTGTGTCATTTTCTCAGGGGCAGCAATATATAACAATGAAACGTTGAGGAAACGTCAACAGAACAGAAAAAAGACTATTGTCTGATTTTGAAACAATTGCATTGTTTTATTGTATCCAAAATTTACATCAAAATATTTTAAGATACACAGTATTAATAGGACAGAAAGATTAAGTAAGCAAAGATGTAATTAACAGGAAAAATGATAGACTGATAACAAGAAGTGCTCTCCAGGCCTCATGTGGTA
Source organism: Katharina tunicata (assembly GCA_032466195.1). Taxonomy (NCBI): domain Eukaryota; kingdom Metazoa; phylum Mollusca; class Polyplacophora; order Chitonida; family Mopaliidae; genus Katharina; species Katharina tunicata. The sequence goes on from JAVFBZ010023344.1 coordinate 10,859, forward strand.
ACCCAGATTTCTCTTTGCAAAAGATGTGGGTGGTTGGGTGGGAGCCGCCTGTGCCCTGGTACTCTCTGATCTAAGGGGCACAGGATGCTGATTTGTTGTGGTGTCCTTGTTTTGTGTAGTTTATGTTATGTAAATGTTTTGTCCTGTCTTGCATGTTGTCAGCATTATTACAGTGGTTTCCTTAACCGATTGGGCTGGCAAGCGGTCGTATAAGTGAAATAACGTTGAGTGCGGCATAAAACCCCAATCAAACAAACAAACAAATGTTAGCAAAAAACAATCGATCAATTCTTTGAGAGCTTTTTGGTGGTCCTATCATTCAAAGTCAGCATAAAATTAACAAAATCAAATCTATTTTAAATTGTTTTACAAAACTCCTTGCTAGATTATTAAGCCAGGCTGCAAACCATGCTGACAACAAAAAAGGTTGCACGGGATGTAGAATTAGCGATACACATGCACTTTACAGTTGATTTCTATTTTCGTACTTACCCTAAATCCTCAACAAATTCGACCTCTAAGGGCACAAACTTAAAGTAATTTATTAAATGTTTAAGTGTGAAT
>JAVFBZ010023354.1:0-11422 GCA_032466195.1 Katharina tunicata
ATGTTGGAATACACAACCGTCACGTAAGTGAAATACCCTTCAGCGTTGATGTTTAATGTTGGAATACACAACCGCCATGTAAGTAAAATACCCTTCAGCGTTGATGTTTAATGTTGGAATACACAACCGCCACGTAAATGAAATACCCTTCAGCGTTGATGTTTAATGTTGGAATACACAACCGTCACGTAAGTGAAATACCCTTCAGCGTTGATGTTTAATGTTGGAATACACAACCGTCACGTAAGTGAAATACCCTACCCTTTGAGACTGTTCCAAATAGCACAAAAAACATCATTAACTTCACTTATTGTTATGTTTACACGTCCGAGACTGTCCTAATTGTAGCGGAACAGACTCTGTGCCGAGGGTCGCAACATCTAGCGTCCGCCGGTGAAAGCGTATAGTATTTTGTCCACTTTCACAGGCCTGTCTTATACCCTAGCTGTTTTAACACGATGTAGTTTCTTAAAACTTCCTCTCACTCACATTGAATAATTTGACAGAAGCATTCATTTTGTCCTTCTAGTAGTGGCCCCGGGAGATCGTGAGGGGCCTCACAAGTGTATTACACCAGGGCCTCGCTTCGTCTGAATACGGCACTGGATTGACTAACATTCACGACAGGTTCAAAACAAAATTATATAACAAGAACTAACAACAAACCATGATATTTTTTCAAAGATTTTATAAGTTTATTATGACAAATGTGTTGATAGCATATACACAGCACTGCTAAGTCGGGCAGTGTCGTGTCACTTCTATGGCCTTGGACTTCGGAACAAGACATACTGATATATCGATCATTTGCTCAGGCCGCTACATTTGACCAGTTAAAAAAAAGGGCAGTGGGGCCAGAGCTAATCTTACAGACCACAGACCAAATAATGATAACTCATCATATAACAAACAAAGATATAATATAATCACTCGCTTCTTTCACTCTAAAAGGTCGGCCACTTTTCATTTTAACATACAAAAGATATGTTGATGATTTTTTTTTAAACATGCAAGACGGTGAAACAATATGTACATAAACAAGCTGTTTATACTCCTTAACCAGCAATTCCAACTTAAAATTTTCTCTCTAATTTGGTTTCTTGTAAAATATTCTAATTACCAAAGAAGAATATGTGGTCAAATAAATTACAATATTACATTTTTCAACAGTGAACGCTATAAAAAAAACACAAAAAACACATGGACAGTGATTGGAAAAATATGTTTTTTGTTGTAAGATAAATGAGTTGAAATTGATAATTGATTGGTAAATACAACTTAGTAACGCTTTCAAATAGTTTTCCATCCAAAATTATGTCTTGTGCAATAAAATCTGATATATGCTTGTTTGAAACGGACAAAATTCCTGTTTATTTCAATTTGATGTACGGTAGAGTTAGATGTGATATGTATTATTGGGATGATATCCTCTAAAGATATGCATAAACTGTTTCTCTTCTCTGGTGCAATATTTCAAATCAAGGATTTAACTGATCACTAGGACGTACACCTACACTTTCACTTTTGAGTTTATTTATTTCTAGCTTTATTAACATATGAATATAAGAAACACAAATCCATTCTTGCTTTTAATTGCAGCATTTTTATCCTCCTAACAAGTTTTTGAAAGTCATTTGAGGTTTAAAACAATCTTAATTCACCTTTTTCAAAGTGCTATAAAGACCAAAAAGACATTGTTGCTAAAAGTTAAAAACTCCTACTTTTACATTTCAGCTCTTGTTTGTGTCTGACGATACCTGACAAGCACAAAACAAAAGGTGATGTTTGAAATTCAATGATCATCGCATGAAGACAAATACACTTGTTTGATATACAACTGGTGATGGGCACCTTTTATAAACAGTACGACCAGAATATTTACTGGATTGATTTGTAAGATATTGTTCGATAGTTATGGTTGTTCTTTATTTCCTGTAGAACTAAGAAGAGGGTTAAGGCAGCCAAATGGCCGGAAGATTGTTTGCTTACTTGGGGGTTTATGCCGTGCTTAAGGTTATTTCACTGCTACTCCCTATAGTCGAAAGGGAACCACTCAAATGACCCTGGTAAAACACAAGACTCCAAACCAGGATACCACAACAAATCAGCTTCCCCTTAACTCAGGGAGCAAGGGTCATAAGAGGCTCCCGCCCAACCACCGGCACGGCCGAAAGAACCCTGCTATTTAACCTCACTAAGAACAATTACACAGCCACCAAGTCTTGTCAATTTTAATCAATTTCTTTTGCACGCAGAATATTCTAAACATAGCAACAATTTTGGACATTTTTTTCAATCTGAACTCTAACAAGCAGCAGGAGCAAGAAAATCATCAGATAAGTTCAGAAATTTCATATTAGAAAAATTAAATTTTAAATTTCTTAAACTTGTTATAGAACTTAATGTAGAAAAAAAGACAGGACTTTGTCACAAGAGCTTTTTTCTTAACAAACAAACTAAAATCCCCCATACACCTCAATGTCTGGGTTACAACTGAACTAACTAAAGTAACAAACATGGACGTTAAAGGCTTCTGATAAATATGCCTAGGATTTAACAAAGGGATAAAAAAATTCCAAACACCTATCTTTCTGAATTCTTAGCTCAATTAATAGCTTTTCAAAAATAAATTTATATGGCCGACTATCGTACATCAAGTAAAGCACATAGAATGTCAATGATATGAACCATTTATTGGTCAATGAATACATTTTTTATAGATATGCCAAAAAGTTAAAAACAGTAAACTTACTAAAATATGACATTTTGGCTGGGTGTCTCGTTTTGATATAAAGTTTCTTAAGGAAGACATTTTTCCTGAAAATTCAAAAAATCCCACTGGAAAAAATTACAATACAATGCCTCCTACGCAAGGATACAAAAAAAATGGGTAACACAAAAACTTACAAGGAAAAGATAGCTTCTTGGTGCAATAAAAGCTGGTCAGTTTCAAGTACTTTGGTTTACAGATAGCACCATGACACAAAATTGAAGAAATTTCCCCTTAGAAAGAGAGAGGGGCAAAAAAAGTTGTGTCAAAATTACCGTTTGGCTAAATTCAATTTCAGAGAATGAAAGTATTTTAAAATGGGTTGTACTTTTGTAGTTTAAGCATCCATGAAATTAAATGAATCATAAAACATTCACAATTTTAAACCCTTTTCTATCAAAGGAATGTTAATTTTTAGATGAACACCCCCAATGAAAACAAGTCATAGGTATTTTGTAATCCATAAAATACATAACCCTTGCTGATAAATGTTGCGATCACACAAGGCAAAAAATCCCAATGTTATAATTGTTTTACATGTTTAGGAGAAAAAGAAAAAACACACTTTCATAAATATTAATAAAGTGAAATATTCATAGAAACCCAAAACAAAAGTATAAAATAAAAAACTTGGGTCGTTTAAAATTAAAATTTGGACAAATTTAAAAAGTAGTTCATAAATTAAAAAAAATGGCATATGCCAAGAAGATTGATACTAAAAAAATATACCAAGCAGATATTAGAGCATAAAAAAACCCCTAAGAAAATCACATTAAAAATGATCTATATAGGCACAGTTTTGTTTTTATCTAAGAAGATTCAAAATAGCTATGAGGATGTTTCAACTGACAGGTCTTATTTATTCAACAGAAGACAATGTTTTGAATACAGGGATTTTCCCCATCTTTTTCTCTGGTTTATTTCCTCCAGAAATCAGCTTATGGAGTCCAACGACATGAATATTAACACAAAGACAGTTCAAAGTATACTCTTTCCAAAAAAACAAAAACACATGTGAATTCCAATCCATTCTTGACAAAAAGAACTTTAACTTAAACTTCACAGAATCGTGAAGATATCGAATTTTGCTTCAAATTGGACATAACCAATTCTACTTCAGAAATATTACCTTTTCCAATCCTAATCAATAGGCAGCGAGTAAAAAATTCAGAAGAATTAAACACACACACACATACATCTGTCTTGTAATAGAAACAAAAAAGTTTCGTACAAAAATCTATTCGGAGCAGACGAATCATTAAGAAATTTGAGAAATTTAACAACACAGCAGCTTGAGTATTCATGAAACAAAAAAAAACAAACTGTTTATCACTTTTAACATTCGTAAGTCCTTTTAATTACCAGCAACTATTAAAATGCTACGCTTTCCCTCAAGCAATACCCAGGATTTGAAGGTTATTTGGGTTTACTGTGGGATTTTTTCATATCCATATACATGGAATAGACATATTCTAGTATGACTTTGTTGAGCCGTAGATTAGGATCCCATCGCTGCCACCAAAATATCTGTCTGTCTCTATTCATCTCTCATCCTGTTGGTAGGCCACCGTGGCAGCATCACAGTTAGGTGTTACCACAACGAAGGGCGCAAGCATGGCAAGCTATGTTACAATCAAAGTCCACATCAAGTAAACATGCTACCGTAAGACTTGCCCCAAAATCTGGCTTCACTCACTTGGTATACTTCACAGGTCAGTATCCTGGCCTGTAATGGGCGACAAATCAACCAATGCTATATCACTTGACTCAGTACAACATTACAACTATCACATTCAATCACTACAGAGTGGCTTAAATGGCATAAGAATTGAATAATGCCAGATACCAAAAGTTTAAAATTGATGTTTCTGTAAAATCTTTTATGAAATAAATAGCATTTATTGACCAAATGAGTAAATAACATTATTTATAACAGCAATATTGATGATATCTGGGATACAATCATCTTACAATGACAAAGGTTAAAATAACGACACAGACATGCAAAATAAAAAATATTGACAGTCTCATGAGATATATGGTAAGCCGAATGTTGAATTCAGTTGGTTTCTTCTTCGAAGCTTTTGGTGCAGGTAAACATGAAGTTTCAAACTTGGATCTCCAAATAATGATACAGGCATGCACAGAGAGATACAATTAACAACTTAGGCTGGAGAATCACTAAACATTGAATACAGGAAGAAGAAATAATACAGGGCCCAGTTGCTCGAAGGAAGATTTGTCTCTTGTAGGAGAATAAATCATTATTTCAGGATAAGAGATGTCATCTCATCTTAGGTTAATTTTATCCGCCCTTTGAACAACCGGCCCCAGTAAGAGAAGCAGGCTGCTTGGCTAGATAATAAGGTCACATGACATCCACAAAGAACTCACATGGATTTCCCATTGCCATTCTGAAAGACTGTCGGCTGCCACTGAGATCTTGGGGCATGTTGGCGAGGCCCTGAGGGGGAGGAGGGGGTGGCAAACTTCTCTCACTCGGAGTTACTTTGCGCGCCCCAGATATACTTCCAGTCTCTGTATCACTGCCTCCGCTCTGACCTGGACTGGCAGACTTTCCTTTATCTTTCTCACTTTTTCGCCTTTCACTACTGCCTGATGCACTGCTCCCTGTGTGAAAAGAGAAGCAATCACGATGTTGACTATTTGAAAGGAAAAAAAAATAGTTCCAAAGCAAATCTATTTACAAAATGAATGTAAAATATCAATAATGGACCAAAGACAGAACCAATGCTTTTAGAAAAACAGTGAAATATTGAAACCACCAGAAATCATAAAATAATACAATCTTGTTAATTCACATTATGTTGTCATCTCCATGTGACAAGGTGAAGTCCATGTCATCAATGGGTTGTCCAACTGGAATCATATGCCCCAAATCAAATCATATATTCTAATTGGTCTAACTTAATAAGTGCCGGTTACATGGTACCTTAGACCTCAGTGACAATAAGCGTCGCCCAAACTCACACTTAAATAGGCTTGTGCCTTTCTTAAGATTGAGAAAAATATCTGCACTAATGTATTGACAAGCCATCCCTGTTGTTGTTGTTGTAGTAGTGTTTCAGCACAAAAGAGCGATGGCGAAGAACTTGTATAAATTTTGCTACTAACTGAGAAAAAGGTGTTGCAGGGTTGATTCAATTTGAAATCAATAAAATTTAAGTTTAAAGATGGCTGGTCAATAGCTTAGAGTGAAAGACTTGAGTGAAGGGAGAATGATTTATTTGTAATTTTGAGAATGACACAAACTTTGCCGACTGGTTCTCACTAAATATCTTTTAGCGGACATGTCCCAACTATTTTCAACTTTCCAGTGAGCATTTTAACAAGATTAAGATGTGAACAAAAAAGGCGTATGTTAGTCTTAGTCACAATTTTAGTAGGTGACAAACTGGGATCCATATTGTTTTCGATTCACTAATTGATTCACTAATAAATTCATTTAAACCATAAATTAAACAAGATGTGGATCAGACCCACTACTATTAGCTTGTGCTAACACAAATAGTTTGGAATTACCCTAAATGCTCAACAAATTCGACCTCCATGGACTAATGTTTCAAGTCATTTATTGAAGGTATTAATGTGAGATTGGAACTAAAACTTGTATTTTCTTGTAGTTTAAAGTATGAACTTCTTAAAAATGTCAACAGTGTGTTTCTACACTTCTTAACCCTTGCATAAAATGTATTTTGATAAGTGGTGAATGGGGTCGAATTTGTTGAGCATTTAGGGTACTCCATATGCAGAAGACACAGTGTAATAATAAAATGTAAAGTATATTGGTACAAGAGAAGTGTAACTCCAAAGAACGGAAAATTCATTTTGATCAACATTTCCGTGCTTTTTTTTGCCATCATCAGGAGAGTAAATTAAAAAGTGCTGAAATATTGATATCAAAATGAGTTTTCCGTTCTTCAGAGTAACACTAATCTTGAACTATGCAAAACTTATCAGTGGAACAGTGGATTCTGTAAACTCGATTATTCCCTACTTTCTGCTATACAGATTCACATGTTGATCAAAAGGCTATTATTCTCAGAGTATTAAACTACACCATTCTGATTAAACTTTGGCCAAATAGGACTACGCCTCAACCTTAGTTAGATTTTTTTAATTTAATATTACTTTTTTTCTAATAATGTCAAATACTGACTTCTGTACAGTGTCTTTTTTTTTTCAACGTGAATGTGTTCTGTGGTGAACAAGGCTAAACAAGCGATATGATTTGCCAGTAATATTTCTCCAATGGTACACCAGAAGCATCTACCTAATTAAAAACAATTCTTAATGACAAATTATGGCAGATTTGATTGATTGCCTGGTGTTTAACGCCATGCTCAAGGGTATTTCACTTTTATGACAGAGCTGTATTCCAACAATACACAGCAACTTTAACACAACCATAAAATATGTGGTCTCTTTACTGTTATTACTGTTGTAAAGATAATGTTCCTCCAGCGCTAAGTATGACAGCATGAATATAATCTGGAAACATACTGCCCTATATAATCAATTTGGTTGGTTGATTGATTGATTGATTGGTGTAAAAATAACTAAAAAAAATGTGAAGTCCCTTAAGTGTTATCTCTGTTGGAAAGATAATGATCCTCCAGTGCTAAGTATAGTACGACCCACATCAAAACGGAAGATTAACGCATTAAGAAGTCGTTAACTATCGATTAGGTATGCGTTAACGCGTGATAACGCATGATAGCTAGACTGTTCATTTCCCGCTGGGCCGCTCAAGTACACACGAGTCGCAGCGAGAATGTAGTCCCGGCATGGTGTTAACGCACTAATGGGGTTACGACACGATGCTCCCGCTGCCTTTTTTAACTGGCTATACGTCCTGCGGTGTGGAAAGTCAATAAATAACTCTTCATTAGGGCACATTGTCCTATGATTAAATAATAACCTTTTCTTTTGTTTATTTATGTCATTTACTACGTCTGTAGGCTCCGAAGCTAAGTCTAAACGGTTTGTAGTGTCACATGTTTGTTTGCCACACCTGCGCACAACGCAGTAGTCAACCAGAACACAATTTTAATTTTGTGTTGTTATGAATGGAAGATGATTTGCCTTGATTGTTGTGTGTGAAGAATATCAACTAATTACATCTTAACAAAGATTCTCTTTGTTTTGGACTTAAGTTTGTAGGTGTTGCTGTTGCTTCGACGTCGTCCATTTGAAGAATTTGTCTGTAGTTCGTCTGTGTGGGAGAACAACGTATTTCGATTATACCTTATTACAGAAATTATTTGAACAATTCTTTTAATACATAAATGAAAAACTTTAAGAAACTGAGAGAGCCGGTGGACAATCATTGCACAGCGTGGCCGGTATTTTTTGGATTTACACTCTTGCTGCGCAGTGCTTATCGTATGGGGGGTAAGCAGTCCAGTGATGCGGTCGCTACATAGACGGGCATTCGCTCGAAATAACGCGTTAACTACCCGTTAGGTAGGAGTTGTGTAAAAGATCCGTTAGGCAACGGGTTAACCTTCCGTTATGATGTGAATTGTACTGTATAACAACAGGAACATAATCTGGAAACATACTGCCCTATAGGCAGAGGGCTTAATTAGATAGAGCGATTGGTTTACTGGTGGACAAAAACATTACCATACATATTCCTTGTTTAGCCCACTTATAATTCATGTTTGTTTGCTTCGGGTTTTGAGCTGTATGTAAGGTAAATTCACTCATGATGGCGTGCCAGCCCAATGGGTGAAGGAAACCACATTACACAAAACTGGCAATAGAATAAATTGGCTTCCTGATATTATTTATGATCCCTTGCTGAGAGCAGTGCAACAGTTTGAACAAGAATTAGTTGCCACGAGGCTGGTCTTAACGACAGTAAGTGAGTACTGCCCACAGAACGGGACACCACTAAAAATCAGTTTTCTGAGGCGGAGTGAATACCGCCAACAGAACAGGACACCACAACAAATCAGTTTCCTGATGCCCCTTAGCTCAGAAAACAGCCTTGACATCGCTGGCAACAAAGGCGACCAGGCAGAGCGAGTACTGCCCACAGAACAGGACACCACAACAAATCAGTTTCCTGATGCCCCTTAGCTCAGAAAACAGCCTTGACATCGCTGGCAACAAAGGCGACCAGGCAGAGCGAGTACTGCCCACAGAACAGGACACCACAACAAATCAGTTTCCTGATGCCCCTAAGCTCAGAAAACATTACTTTCCAGAAAGCATTCCATCAGTTACCAGGACACATTAAGCTATCGTCTCTAGTAATGACAAAATACCCCTTTGAGCAACCAGTACACTAACCTGAACTGAGGTGGTTGTGATTACACAAAGGCTTACTGGTGCTGCCCTCTTGTGGGATTTTCTCTTGCAGATTGTTGTTAGGTTCAACAGAATCCGCCATTGCAGTATATGGCTTTTGTTCAGTTGTTTTCGACGTTTTGTGCCCCAGAAATCGTGGCCGACAAGTCAAGAAAGGTACACACTGACATGCGTACTGAACTGCACCCCGACAAAAATAAAATAGGAAACAAATTGCCTTTAGCTGTTCGTCAATTGACAAAAAAGTTGACTGCTCTATTGTAAAATGCATCACCTATGCAAGCTATAATAATTCTTCAAAAAATAAAAATTTGACATTTTTTTTCTTCAGAGCTCGAGATAAAAAAATAAAGTTACATCAAGACCAAATATTCATTAAAGTCTAAATGACCTAATGTGGAAAAAAGTCTGATCTAAAACGTGTAAACATTATAGCAAGTGGGAGACATTCAAGGATCTAACAGATATTTCGTGCAATTACAAATAAAACAGATAAAATGTAAGAAAAATACAAACTATACGAATATAACACACTAGAGAAAATCTTGCCATTTTTTGTTTGTGCCTTACAGAAAAATAAAACGCTGGTAGGTGAGCAGTAAACAGAGCAGCCACAAAGGGTATTGAGCAATTATTAGAACAGCCAAAGCCAACTTTCCAATGACCTTTTTAACAATCTGCAAGCTTAACACACAATCTAGGACTTAACAAAAACAGCACCCAATGAATTTAAAAAACATGAACTAATTTAACACAGCTTATTTCTGTCTTACTGTTGATCCTTTCTGAATTAAGATTTAATTCGTTTGGCAAAGTTAACCTCTGCCCTCCTATGATGATTAACTGTCAATTCATAGCTACAGATGTATAAGCGTCATCATGCATATCTGAGAAAATTTAAATATAGACTAAATAGTCTTTTTTTTATTATAAAAAAACTATATAGTCTTTATTTATCTATTTGCTTGGTGTTTGCACCATACAGAAGGGTCATTTCACTTATAAAGTGACAGAGTTGATGTTTGATTTAAAACAAAATATAAACCTCATAAAAACCACCCAAAGATCTTAACAGCCATAAACCAACTTCTGCCATATGGCGCCGTGGGTGACGGACAGGACCTCTGGGAAACATCAAAATGAAATCCCCAGACTAATGCGTGAATCACTGAGGGGCATGACCCCATGGCTCTTAACGTAAATTTAGGCCAGAAAAAAACAAGACAGTTACCTTGCTCAAATAACAAATTGAACACTGCTTATGTGTGACATGTCACACTTTAGCGCACCCATGTCACATGGCACGCACCAGTATATTCTGATAACACTGATAGGTGTCCCAGTGTCTTTGAAATACCAAAGAGGCATTGTACTTGTAGACACCCTATTTCAACCCTATTTAACACAATAGATAGGAAAAATGATAAATGATACACCCTGTTTATCTGAAAATAGCAATTTGAGAAAGCCTGTTTTTGATTTGTGGTTAATACTTTGCCCGGCATTGGCGATACAAACCACAGCAATGTCTTCCTGTAACATTGTAAAGTCATTGTCTGAGAAAGTTGGGTTTAGTGTGCATTGTTTCATTCAGCCCGTCTCTTGTTTGGTGTCTAATGTGCATTGGTTCAATCAGCGCGACTGTCATTTGGTGTCTAGTATACATTGGTTCAATCAGCGCGACTGTCGTTTGGTGTCTAGTATACATTGGTTCAATCAGCGCGACTGTCGTTTGGTGTCTAGTATACATTGGTTCAATCAGCGCGACTGTCGTTTGGTGTCTAGAATGCATTGGTTCATTCAGCGCGACTCGTTTGGTGCCTACTATGCATTGGTTCAATCAGCGCGACTGTTGTTTGGTGCCTAGTATGCGTTGGTTCAATCAGCGCGACTGTCGTTTGGTGCCTACTATGCATTGGTTCAATCAGCGCGACTGTCGTTTGGTGTCTAGAATGCATTGGTTCATTCAGCGCGACTGTCGTTTGTTGTCTAGTAAGCATTGGTTCATTCAGCGCGACTGTCGTTCGGTGCCTAGTGTGCATTGGTTTAATCAGCGCGACTGTCGTTTGGTGCCTAGTATGTATTGGTTCATTCAGCGCGATTGTCGTTTGGTGCCTAGTATGCATTGGTTCAATCAGCGCGACTGCCGTTTGGTGCCTAGTGTGCATTGATTCAATCAGCGCGACTCTTGTTTGGTGCCTAGTGTTAATCACATGTATTGAAATTTACTTGTAACTTGCTGGGGTTAAATTCACATCATGACATCATGGAAAAATTCTTTACTGTAAAGGAATCTGTTGTCACAACATTTTC
>JAVFBZ010023398.1:0-11420 GCA_032466195.1 Katharina tunicata
ACACCATACATTCTCACGGCCTACTGGATGAGGTCAGAATGTTACATGCTTACACCCATGCTGTCACGCTTAGCAGTGGGGGAACATTATCTTTTCAAACAGAGCTAACACCTAAATTGATGCATACTATGAGTGTCACATATTCCTGGTAGAAAACACCGCCGTCAAATAAGCGAAATTCTCTTGTGCACGGCGTCATATAAATCAATCAATTAATCAATCAATCAATGCCGACAAGCAGACTTGAACCTATTACACTTCCTTTACCAAAGAAGGTTGAAGGAGGTTTCGCAGCTCAAGGCGCAGCCAAAAAGAAACCAATTCGCGGAAGGGCTCTCATAGAACAACCTTACAGTAGTCTAATTGGCATACATTAACCTGTTGCGCTTTTGCTGATCGGCTTTAAGGTCGATAATTTGATCCTGCATGCGCGAGTCAGTGTCATTTTTTGAGTCATTACCTGTTCTACTTAAGATGGTTTATCGTAAAGTAACGGAAATACTCAATTTGTGAATACAATGTATTGAGCCTGAGGCATAGACCAATATAGACAAAGACCTGAAATGCGAAGCAATGAGATTTCACGGATCAACGAATTTAACGCCCTGGAACAATACCAGGGGACTGCGCGTTGACTGCATTAGAAAATACACGAAAATATTGGATTTGGAGACAGGCGGTTAACGACATCAGCAAGGTAATTTCACACATATGGCGCTTTCTAAAATAAACAATCACATGTGTTTGCCTCTCGTCTATTCATTGTAACATAGAGAATAAAATCTGCAGTTCGTCTACCCATTGTATAAAGAGAGCCAATTATTTCTTCACGTCCTGTATTCATTGCATCAACAGCATCCATCAACCATTTCCGCCCTTCGTCCATTAATTGTTCAAAGATTTGATTGGTGTTTAACGTCATACTCATTGCTGTTTATTGGTATTTACACTTATATAGCGACTTTGCGTTGCTGATGTATGGTAGAAAAACCGAAAGAAACCTCGTAAAAACCGCACAGCGATCTCCGCAACCACCTGACATTTCATTGTGAAAAGAGAGTCAATTCTCTTTTCTCACTGAACTTGAGATTTAAGGAGTGTGGAGGTTGTTAGTAGCTGCCCTCACTGTCAAGGTAGCGTGTTGAGAGCGGGAGCTTGCGATGCCCTTGTGCTGTGTGACCTAAAGAGCATCATGAAGCCGATTTGTTGTGGGGTCAGATTTGCCCCTTGTAGTTGGTTTGTGTTTCTATTTTTCTTGGCGTGCAAGAATCGGATATGGAGGCGTGTTTGTTCTCCGCGTAACTTGGAACCAATCATAGTACTTATGTAACGATTCTCCTGATGATATCGACGTATTGTCAACACTGACATTGGGCATTGGTGCTAAGTTCGATTGTGTAACCCGATATCTTGTATGCACCGACCATTATCCCTGCCCTGGTCCCATTTTTTTCTGAAAATCGATGTTTCCAGTAAAACTTTTTTCAACTTTCCTCTCTGGTATACCAATACATTTATTCACGATTGAATTGGTTTAAACCTTTCGTACTCACAGTCAGCCGCATGTACTCAATGCCCTTACGCTGTCTCTAATGTTGAGCGTGTGACACCATATTGGAACATATTTCACTTACATGTCCGCATTTTGACATCCATACTCTTGTGCTATCGGGTTTCAGTTATTATTGAGTAATTGATAGCATAGTGTTTAATGCCGTGCTCAATGGTATTTAAGTGATATATCGGCAATATATGCAAACAGTGAACTGACAGAAATGTAGATATGTAAAACCTTGAAAAAGTTAGGATAAGCCGGTATTAAAAAGTATACTCTTTACGAATGTGGCTGAACGCCCTCTCATTTGGATGTCCCGTTGCCGTCTACATAAGGAGAGTAATCATACAGCTTTCTACCTCCTAAAGATTATATACATGTACCTGTTTATTGTTTTAATATGACAGACCTATACAGTCTAGCAATATAGCCGTGAGCTCAATAATGAGCCTATATGAAGCCACGTGGCGTGTATATACATGTATATGTATACCTGTATGAACGGCACGGATGAATGGCCATAACTAACAGGTATGTCGGGATTTAACTGTAAGTGTATTTTATACGTTCTTCGATGATTACTTATTGTTGTAAAGTGCCTGAGATGATTTAACAAAAGTGAAAAACACAGAGTAAGTCCTTTGGTTAAAAGTTGTCAATAATTTCAGCACTAGCTTTGTCAATTGCTTTGTAATTTGTATAGATGTTTGAGTATTAGTCAGCAGCGTCTTGAGCATACTTGTAAACTGTCTCGCTGAGGCAAATACATGCCTTGAAACGGGCCACTTAACTTAACTAACTTGTATTGTTTAAGCAGAACATCTCTTAAAGTACTTAAGATGTGAAGACGTCTGGCCACTGTTATGTTATAATGTGATTCGACTAACAGTAGGACATGGTTCATGACCAGTAAATCAAGTTTATAAACACATTCTGGTGATAGATCGCACAATATGAACAGAGTTTTTGTCTTCTCCCCCCCCCTCCCCCATTGTCCTATGCAGAAGAACCCAGTATTTTTTGTGAGCGGGATGGTTATGGCCCTATCTCCTTCAGCCTTCTCGCTAAGGGAAGTACATGTATGTCCCCAAGCATAATTATATTGTCTTTACTCAGCATTGGAGAAACATTAATTTCCTTTTTAATTTTTAACAACAAAAAACTTAATATGTTATGGTTACGTTAGTGCGCATGGCTATTTACTGTTGGACTACACAGCCGCCATTTGAGGGAAATAACATTGGGCACGGCGATAAACACCCATCAATCAAATCAATCAATCATATATCTCTTTCGGTTGGGATATTTCCTCGAATACAGTTGATGTATTTTAATGCAATTGATGTTAAGATCATCAATAAACAGAAATATTAATGTCAAGTCTTTTCGAATCATAAGGTTGTATGTTGGTATAAGATGAACAGGACAAATACCTTGTATTGACGCTAAACAAACAAACTTCGCCTAGCGACAACTGGGGAGTATATCTGTATACGAGTTATAGCTTGGGATGGGATTCACTTATCAGGCCAATCAGCGGAGGCTTGGCTCGCGGCCCTTTCTTTTCACGTAGTAGAATGTGAACAGAGCGCACGTCGTGTACATGTATTTTGGCTTTTTTCAGGCCGGCTTTGAACTATAAACTACCAAATTAATAACGTATATCCTTCTATACGTATATTATCAGGTATATATACATATATTAGCAGTTTTACTTCATTTCAACTTCGGCAGAAATTAGATCTAGCAAAGATTGTGAATCTTCTGCTCTCGCTGACGTTGACAATTCTGGTATTGACGCCTCCTCGACAATAAACACACACAAAAAACAACAAACAAACAAACGGATACGGGAAAAACACTGAATTTGTCTTGATGCACGAGAAACATTTACAGCAATTGTTTGTGTAAAGAAATCCGGCCAAGCATTGTCAGAATTAGGCTTGAATGTTGAAACCACCAGAACGACAAAAGACAGTTCCGTATCATTGGGACCTGATTAACTGCTTTATCACTATCGAAAGTGACAATTTATATCTATTAACGAGTACGGCGATAGAACGTGACCACGTACTGCCTTTGTACACGAAGTGTCACTGTGTCGTTTTTACAGGTGCGACAGTCATCAATATTTCTTCTCGGAACACCATAAAAAACCGACTACAACATCTGCTACAACTGAAACATTAAACGGAATATTATTTCAGATATGGATTTTTGAGCAGTAAAATGCTTAACAGCGTATGAATAAATTGCTTGTGATCGATTGAAATGTTTTTAATCATTAATAGTATCTTACGGAAAACACTCAGTAATGCACACTGTAGTAGGTAACGAGAAACTGGAAGGCTTTGTATAACCAATCCCACTGGGAAATTAGCATGAAACTTTAGCTTTATAGCTTCCAACGAATAAACAGTTAATTCGAAACATACGTATGAAGCAGTGATGCCAGAAACCTTTTTCTGAACAATTAATGAGAGAGAAAATAACCTTCTAACATAAAAACAACGACAACAACAACAACAACACACACACAAAAAAAAAATGGAGAGCCGGCCTACTGCTAAAAAACTTAAAGGGCAATGAAACGAAAACACAAAAGTCATATACGAAATTGTAGACCATGTCAAGTTGGTACTAAAATCGCTATTACATTTTTGAAGGATTACTCGTTTTCCACTGAAAGCCATTTAAACTGAACTACTGTAAGTTAAATGTATGGTGGACAGTTCATGCTACATTTGCTGTAGTGATCATATCACTGAAGTAAATGTATATTAAAATATTGTGGATGAGATATATAACTTTATTATGTATAATTATGCAGTTTTTATGTTGCTAGGGTTAAATTTTGGGTAATTTGGGTTATTTTTATCTGAATGAAACACAGAAATAATTCATGGCACAAACAGTACATCATACATTTTACTTACAGTAGTTCAGTTTAAGTGGCTTTCAATGGAAAACGAGAAATTTTACAAAAATGTAATGGCAGTTTTGTTAACAACTTGGTAAGCTCCGTACTATGACTGTTTTTTTGTTTACTTACACTTTAAGTCAAATGTTTGCAGTTTCAGAACAATTCAGAAAGCGGTTGGCGGGAGCTTTCTCAGCAATGGTGCACTCTGAGCAAAGGGTCATAAGGTAGCCTGTTTGTTGTGGTGCTCTGTTTATCGCCCTGTAAATGTCCTGTCCAAACAACGACTATTCTACTAACGAGTAATTCATTTTAATGGGAGTTGTTTTTATTGATATTTACTCAAAATCGATAGTCCACCAATACCAATCAATTAATCACATATTAATCAAGCTATCGTGTACTCTTCTTCAAGAGGCATATAGAAGTCGAGCACACGATAGAATAACATAAGATATTATATGCATATGCAGTTTATAATATACCAGAAGTTGAATATCCACAATATCTTATGTTATTCTATCGTGAACTCGACAAAACCATAAATATTTAGTTTCTCAAATTCTAATAGCAAATATCTTGATCTGTATCCTCAGATAACAATTACTGGTCTCAGAGTGGATCGAGGAAGTGTAACCATTCACTGAGTATGCGATGCCAAAAAGTCAACAAAAATTGAAATGTCCCTATGTAGCGAAATAGATTTGGAAGATGTTCGATGAAGGTGTTCGCAGACGACAAACATCGTTCTGACACGTCCAATCAAAAATCATCCAGGACCACATAGTGACATAGGTGTTGGACGGCTGAGTCCCATTTATTATACCAGGTATAACTTCGAGGGAAGTTTTCCACTTGTTGCAAAGCTCGCGGGGTTGTCTTTACGAGCCTTTTTCCTGATTTTCCACTATACACCGGCAACACAAAATCGTCATATAAGTGAAACTCGACGCTAAACGCAAATAAATGAATGAATCGTCCCAAAACCCGAGGTAAAGCAAATAATAATAATACAAAATAATGACGAGCTTCAATAAGCGGTTTTCCGCCATGTATTCACAAGATCGGATCTTATCACACAGTTGTATTATACGGACAATATTTCTTGTCATTCCTATTATCTGGTTGACTGTGTCCTCCATGATGCTGGTGAACTTAGCATGGGAAAACGCCAAGGATCGCTGGCGTGGGAATTCCCCGTTGGATAATCCATCACGTCTAAGGCGAATAGATGTAAACGGGCATCAGCATGGAGAAATGTCCGAGGAGGACAATGATAACATTAAAAGTTATTTAATGACACAAGAAGTACTGAAGGCACAACTTGCCGGTGAAATGCAACGCGACTTGCCAAATAACAACAACATACATGTAGATATTCAAAAATTCAAAATGGATGTTGATGGGAGCCCTCTGTTGGTAGAAAAAGTAAACAAAGGGAGAGAACCTATTCAAGTTGAGAGTAACAACGCCGGAATCGATTCGCCTTTGGATAAAAAAGAGGACCAAATTCAAGCCATTGACACTGTTGACAAAGTCCATGGGAATACGGAGAAGAAAGACAAAGTTCAAGACGGAAATGTGGTGGTTGATATTAGCGATTTACTTCAATATGATGAGATCAAACGATTGGCTAATATACTAAAGCCAGCAGCCAATCGATTGGCTCCAGGTATTTATAACATGCTATGACGAAAAGGCTACTTTTTGTACAATTTTCCATACATTTCTACATTTGTTATAATGCTGACAATATCAACATAACGGTTGTTCCTTGGACTGCTAAACCACTTGCAATGTATCGTTCAGATTCGAGGCTAAATATAGAAATTGTACAAGTGCGTGGTTGTAAAATGTTTTGTTGTCCTCTGCTCATTCTGCCTTGAAAATCGGCTTGATTTCATTTATCTATTTGACTGATACGCTGTGTTTCTTACGAGGTTTCTTCTAGGATGGTTCAATGTTCACCGGCAAGATTGTCATATTAGTATAATAGCCTTGAGTACGACATTACACACCACAAATGAATAAATATAAACTGAATCTTTTTTATAAGCGACTTTCAAGTACACAAGTCTTTAACATTTGGGCCTGCTTCCTGGATAAATTTTTTTTTATCTTGATTTTTTTTTTATATAAAAGCCTGAGCAAAACGTTTATATGTTGTGTGAAATGGTCACCATCAATGGTCATATATGTATGTGATTGATTGATACGTCTGTCGAATGTGGCGCTTTAACACATTGCATTTTATGTGAGTTCGTTTTTCCATAGACATGTAATTTTTCTGTCGTCCAATTTTAAAACTTAAAGGGAGAGAAATATAGGGTGAGTCTGATAGAGTTTGGCATCTCTTTTCACATAAGTAAAATTATTTTTTCAATATGTGAAATAAAGAGAAAAGAGATAAAACGGCTTGTCCTATTTTACGGGGTTCTTCCTCTTCACCCATCTGGTACTTCTCGTTTCAGGGGAAGACGGGCGTCCTGTTAAAACGGATAAAAACAAACTAGCCGGAAATGATCTCAAGGTGTTCAATGAGGGCTGGAGGGTCAATGCTTTCAATCAGTTTGCTAGTGACCAAATTTCTGTTTTCAGAACAATTTTGGACTCAAGAGACCCAAGGTAAAAGTATATAAAATTTTCAACATCACAATCAGCCGTTTGTCCTTAAACAGTTTCATTTCAATAAAGGAGGCTGCTGATAATCCCCTGTTCCCACGTGGGTCATATCTTCAGGAAGACATCCCCTTACAACCAACTCTCAGGTACTAATGTTCTACAGATGAATTCCATGCGAGTCGCCGAGGTCTGGTTAGACGATTATAAAAAATACTACTACGAACGCTTCATCTCGGATATTGTAAGTACTGGTTCAATGTTTGAGGTAGATTGAGAATAAAATGGGTAATTTTTGACGTTATGGAAGATGCATTAAGCCGTTTGTCCTTAAACAGTTTCATTTCAATAAACGTACAGCTAAAGCAGAATGCTTATTCTTTTAAAGTCTGTACATGAATATATACACATGTCGTTTTAAAGACCGTTTTACAAGATGGGAAACTATTATTATTTATTATTTTGAAAACAACAAAGACAACCTGATGCTTGTAAAACAGCACATGTTGGCTGAAATCGATCTGATCGGGTAAGATATGTTTAGTCGATGTTAACTTTAAGATCAAGATATTGAGAGAAAAAAGCTTTGATCAATATTCTAATCAACCTGCTCACGGATAATACAATAGCCTTAATTTTGCCTATAGGCTCTATGTCGGCCATTTAACTGGTTAAGACGACGGGTGACTAATGGACATATAGTGAAAGTTCACTCTAGGTTTTACACAAAATACATGATATGCATCACTGCAATGACACTTAAGTTGTATATGCTAAAGGATTGTACTGCAGATAGCGTCTAAGATCCCGTCAGGTCAACGCCCTCTAATAAGGGCAGTTTGTGTCGCGCTACATCTACATCATTTATCATTAACTATTTTTCGTCTAATTTCCTTGGGTTTTTTTTTTTGTGGGTGGGGGGGGGGGGGGGTTATTAGACTCCTGATGCTCTGAACTAAGGAGCATCGTGAAGCCGATTCATGGTTTCGTCTCCAATGTCATCTAATCTATTTTACTTCCAGATGTAACCCGCTTGAATATCCTTCCTTGCCGGACACCAGTGTGATCATCTGCTTTCATAATGAAGCCATGTCAGTTCTGTTACGATCGGTTCACAGTGTCCTGGTTAAATCACCACCCCATCTGTTAAAAGAAATTATTCTGGTGGACGATTTTTCTAATCAAGGTAGGATGGTTAACATAAGATTTTCCAATCAATCTGTTTTAATAGCCCTGGAGTCCATCGATTACTTAATAACTTGATTGGTGTTAAACGTCGTACGCTAGTATTTTACTGAAATGAAGGCTTTGCTTTACCGATGTGTGGTTAAAACGGGGTTTAAACTGCATAGAAACCGCCCCGCCATCGTCGCAGCAGCCGTAGAACTTCTGTGTATAACTTGTGTGAACAAATTACCTGATATTAAGTGACTGTTGTCTAAGCTATTCTTACAAACTAAATTGCGCACAAGTATTTTAAAGCCAAGCGAACGATATTGTTTTAATGTATCATACAATATCGTGATTGGTTCTATGGCTCACACACGCACATACAAAACATCTTTATATTCCTAACATCAAATTCACTTCTGTGTAATATGGGTAACTAGAATTAACTAATATTGTTTGATTATTTTCTCCCGTTTACCAGATCACTTAAAAGAACCATTGGACGCCTATGTTAAAAAGTTGGATAAAGTAAAGGTGTTGCGAACAACAAAACGAGAGGGTTTGATCCGGGCCAGGTTATTGGGGTATGAAGTAGCTACGGGGACAGTCTTGACATTTCTGGATTCGCACATCGAGTGTAGCGCAGGTAAGAGTTGTCCTAGATGGACGTTGAATCTCCTAGCTTATGTTTCTTATAAGGCGGCAATCTTTCCCATAGACAAGGAGTATCATTTTGCTTTTTTGGAAAATAGGTATTGAATATGTTGATAAAAGTCAATCACAAAGGCACAGTTTAACGGCATTCAGTTTCGTTGTTTTAATCAACGATGGAGATATAACAACACATTTATGTTCGAAAGTTTAAAGCGATGGTGGAAAATCTGGACAAGGATTTTCTTCTGGTTTTCTTCCCGCCGAATTTAAAAGGACCTGATACTTATTTTACTCTTATAATGTTCAATGCTTATGTATTCTTTACATGTTCTTCTTGTAGTTTAATATTTCCCTTCTGGTGAATAAAATGAAAATACAAAAAGGCAAACTTTGTGTTGAATTCATGCACCGAAGTATATAGTCTGAACATATAGAAAGTGAACCAACGGTACTTTTGGCTTTACCGCCATAGTCCTGTACATTGGTACATTAACGGTTGCTTTTCAGCCCGGTCTAAACCAGTACTGATTGTGACCACAGAAAATCTTTGACTTCATGTATTTAAGCATACATTTTTGCTTGCTTGCAGGATGGCTGGAACCCCTTCTGGGTCCCATCGTAGAGGATCCACATACTGTGTCTTCCCCCATCATAGATACGATCAGTGACGAGACGCTGAGGTTTAGTTCGTCAGGACGGTTCTTAGATTCAGTGCAAATAGGACATTTTGATTGGAACCTCTTGTTTAAATGGGCCCCAATACCGGAAAGAGAAATTAAACGTAGAAAAAGTCCGGTAGAACCGATCAGGTAATAAAAAACGTCGTTTGGTTGTTCATTGAGTCTGTGACCAGCTTGTCGTAAAGGGAGATAACAACATTTGGAATTTTGCTTAGCCATGTATTTCTATGGAAAGTACGATTTGTTAACAGCTTTGTTTTTATTCGTTGCGATACGTTTTGTTCGCAGGACCCCGACAATAGCCGGTGGGCTATTTTCGATTAGAAAGGATTATTTCACTCACATCGGGACATATGACTCCGGCATGGAGATCTGGGGAGGCGAAAACCTTGAGATCTCGTTCAGGGTGAGTAAGGGTTTTAACTGTTAGGTAATTGGGCTCCAAGCTTATGCTATGTTTGGTTTCTTTTGAGAACGCGTCGTCGGGAGGTGATGTAGAGTAAGAACCAGTTAACCCCACAAGTATCATATAGTTCAAAGCCGTCTAGTGCTACTGTGTAAATGAGGGATTTTCATTATGCTATTTATTAAGCTTGGTTTCTTCCCAGTTTTCGCAAAAAACAGCAATCCAAGGTCTTTATATAAGGGATAAACGATTCAGTCTTATACTACAGGCCAATCAAACAAAGAATCAATGTACAAGCAGCCCCTGGAAATCTGAAACCGAGTGGCCGCCTGGGACTACGCTGACGAAACCCTTTCTTTCAGACCCTGATAAATTTAGGTTTGGCAGCGAAGAGCATTTCAAAGGAAATCCATTAAGTCATGCCATACGAAGCGTTTCATGCTCCAGTTGTTCACGTGGTATCTAAGGTCAAGGTTAATTTCTCTGGAGCCAATCATGGTTTGTATGAAAGTTCAGCCTATAGACACGGCCAATACACGGTTTTGATTGGATGATGAAAAATGGCCATCCCTAGCAAACACATCTTAATTTATCAGCGGCTTAGCGAAATGGGCTGTACATATACATATCAGCTGATTCAAGAGAGTACCAGAAACTTGAAACAGCTGTATTAGTGTATTTCCAGTAACATTTCAGGGGAGATGTACTAAGAAGACTACTAACTAAGTGGACGGATATCAGGTTAACTATATATTCAGCTGTTGTCCCCTAACTAAGAGTAGTGGGTTATGGGCATTTTCGGCATTTTGCTGTTTCGGTTACTAACTACTTTAAAACAAATTGAAACAATATCAAACGGGAAGTTTAAAAGGTGACAACCGCCCAGTCCAGTCATTTAACTAAACCCAAATCAAAAGAAAAAAACATACTGAAAGATCGATATTCAGAGCGTACCAACACAGTTTCATGCGTGTACCCGTAAGTCAAGCGGAAGCGAACGAGACCTACAGAGCCTATAGACCGAAGTGAATATATTCTGTGCAACTGTTCGTCATTTAATGGTTGTGTATGTGTTTGTGTTAACTGCTGAAGTACAACTCTGCATGTCATACGGCACTAATTCCCCTAATTACTTTGAACTTTCCAGGTTTGGATGTGTGGCGGGAGGCTGCTGATAATCCCCTGTTCCCACGTGGGTCATATCTTCAGGAAGACATCCCCTTACAACCAACTCTCAGGTACTAATGTTCTACAGATGAATTCCATGCGAGTCGCCGAGGTCTGGTTAGACGATTATAAAAAATACTACTACGAACGCTTCATCTCGGATATTGTAAGTACTGGTTCAATGTTTGAGGTAGATTGAGAATAAAATGGGTAATTTTTGACGTTATGGAAGATGCATTAAGCGTCGGG
>JAVFBZ010023420.1:0-11419 GCA_032466195.1 Katharina tunicata
CTGAACAAAAAATAATACATAAACTTGATTGTGTCAACCAAGGGCTAAATATAGACAATGGTTTTATGACACACTATGGAGACTAACCATATCTGTCCCCCTATAACAATGTTCACCCATTTCTGTTTTTAGTTTTCTCAGCTTGGATCATGTTTTTATTGGTAGCATGTAGTGTTCACCTATGACTCACACCCGTATATAAAAGAATGTTTGAGACTTCTCTCCACACCTGGAGAAGTCTACTGGATGTAGACGAACGCTTGTTCATATATATTATATCTTTAATTTACTTTTGTTAGTCTATATGCTGCAAACTATATCTTCCTTGGCTATAATATTTTATGAATTTCTACGGATGTACAAGGATTAAATGTAAATGAAGATGTATTTGGTTCATTTAGGTAGTCGGTAAAGGAAACTCTTAGATTTTATCTTAGATGCTAACTCAAGAGCAACTGAACAGAAATAATTAATAAAGCTGTTTGCGTTTACTTTTTGATTATTTGTTTCTATGCCATTAATTGAAAATTTATCAGGAAGGTCTTTTGTCTTTGAACGATTTAAAAGTTCATTGATAATTTTCCATGTTCCTTTTATGTCTGTGTTTACTTCGTTAAATTTATCTTGAAAGTATTGCCGCTTTGCTGTTTTTAAAGAATGGTTTAGTTTATTTCTCTATTTACGGTATTGTTGGCGAATTAAAGCTATATTTAACATTAGTTGTAATTTAAAAACACGATTTTGTTCATTTATGCAAAGCTTTTTCGTGACATAAATTTGTATTGATTTACTTATTAATGGAAAACATTCATTGTATATGGTTGTAAATGTGTTCATAAATGTATCGTAACAGAACCGTTACGTCGTTACGTCAAATAGTTAAATTAATTAATTAAGACAATTAGTATTTTTTACTTTATTATAAAACAGATTTTTTTTCTGAGTCAAGTAGACGATATGATATATTTTTCGTTGTTGTTTGTTCGCGGTATATTACTTTTCAACAAGGAAAATAATCGCTAATATCAGTCAAAAAAATTCAAGAAAACAAAAAATCAGAATGAGCGTTTGTAAAAATATTATCAATAAGAGTGGCTGTACTGGAGTTTACACGCGTAGGTTTTGTAATATAAGGTAACAAATTAAAATAATTCATTAAATCAATAAATGTTTTAGAAGGAATGTGTTGATCGAATTTGTAAAGGTCTATATTGAAATCTTCCATAATAGTACATGTTTTGTTTTCCGGTTTTAGACAGTTAAGGATATTATATAATTTATGATTGAAATAATTTAAATTTGTATTAGGTGGTCGGTAAAATATACCAACAATTGATATCATCATAAACCCATAAATATTCTCTAACAAAACAAGACTTAATATAATTATTAATATAAAGTAAGACGCCGCCACGACGAGAAAAAAAATAAGGGGTATAACCAGGTATACCGTAGAGCTGCTCAGTAGCAGGATTTAGCCAACTCTCAGACACTCCTATTACAGAAAATGGGGAATTAAATTTCGAAATGAAACAAACTATCTATGAGAAATGTTTTTGAAGGGTTCTAGCATTAATATGAAAGTATGAGATATTGGATGACTGATTAGAATCATAATTTAAATCCTGTAGTTTATCATTTAAGGAGTCCTCCACGTAATATTCAGAGTTAATAGACCGAACAGTGCTCCAATGAGCGGATTCATAAATATTATCGTCAGTAATATAATGCTCATTGTCCGTGGAGTTCATATTTTTTCTCTCCACGTTTACCATATTGTAGATTAGACGGTTATATATACTTTTAACCTAAGTGTGTGTCCATTCGTGGATATATAGAGAAATATTAGGCGATTGACCACCGGTCGAGCAAACACATGGACATGCGCAAGTTTTTCTATTATCTAAAACCGATAGTATTTTATCTTTAGTAGAAACATTTCTAGAAATATGGTTTCTACTTTCTACTTCCATAGCCATAATGTTTCAGCGGCCCGCCTCGGACAAACAAGATGCTACCCACGGCTGTGAAGATCGAGGTGTACACTCAAGCGCACCATAAATCATCAAATAATAAAATTAAAAAAAATAAAAACAATAAACGACATATAAATAAATAATAAAAACAGATAAACCATATGGCTGGCAGTTATAACATTTTGCCTACAAGCAAATGGGATTTCGTTTGAATTCTGTATAAAAATTAATATGCCCAGAACATACAGATATATAAACTACTACTGACTTATACACTTTCAAAATAAAATCGACCGCGCCGTGGTTGAGCGTTGGACTACGGAGCCCCCTTCACCGTACCCGGAATAGGTTCGATCCCCCCTTTGGTATAACAAAAAGTTTTCTGGTGGCTGTGGGGTTCGCGGGGCTGTTTTTACGAGGTTTCTTCCCGGGTTTCCACCATACGCCGGCAATGCAAATTAATAAATAATAATTAGTTGTCATATAGGTGAACTGCTCTTGAGTACGACGTTAAACACTAATCAAACAAACAAACAAATCAAAATTAAATCAAAGCGGTTTATTAATTGATTGGTGTTTAACGCAATTTCATACCGTCCTACTTTCCCTTCCATTTGTTTGGAGCATAGTGTTACGATTTGAATCCTAAGAAATACACGTATTTATAACTTGGGGACAATTGTATTCCTTCTAAATGAACACATTAAGAAAAAAACATTTTTATTTATTTGCATTTGTCAATTATTTAGTCATGTTGAATACCTCATAGCTTATGTATGTTGACTTTTTAAAAGTTAACATACATAACACATGGGAAAGAGTATTCCACTAATATGAGGGTGGTGTATTCTCACAGTAGACAGCGACTTTATACCAACTTAACAATATATAGTCACTACAAGACACAATCTCAATAGATGTTTATGTATTAATGAGCTGTGTAAGCTTAAGAGACAAATAAAGACAAACGTCACCTCAAGTATTAGCAACGTTGGACAGATAAATTATTTCAATGGCAAAGTAGGACAGCATGAATGCAAGCTGGAGTGTGTACTGACCTGGCTCATAGAACCCAAGCAAAGTGTTTGTTTCGTTGCTTGGGGTTTTACGCCATATTCAAGGGTATTTCACTAATATGAGGGCGGTGTATTCCCACAGTAGATTCAATGGCAAAGTAGAACAGCATGAATACAAGCTTGAAACACACTGCCATGGGTCATAGAACCAAATGCCGAGGGAATGAAAAAATCCACCATCACGTTTAATTTATGGGAGGTGTTTGATATTTACCGCTCCAATGAGTTTTCTGTGTTTGTAGTTGGTTTTGTTGACGGCAAGCGTTTGTACAGCCTCCCACTGGATGGCATGGCTAGGGTTATCCTGGATATGGTCGGATATAGCGGATTTATTGTCTTCTTTAGTCACTGAGGATTTACGCTCATCTACCTGGATGTTGAGGGGTCTCGAGGTTTCACCTATATAACTGTTGTCACAACTACCCTTTACCTTGTATACACTGCCTTTGTGCACTTTGGGAATGGATGGGGATTTCTTGCCATTAGCATTGAGTACATTTGGGGTAGAACCGGAGGTGAAAACAGTGTCATTATCCGCCTGGTCTTTGAGTAATCTCTTGATTTGGTGATTAGGCTCGCCAATGAAGGGTGTCGTAACGAAGACAGGAGAAACGTGAACGTGATGGGTGGAGGGATATATCGATGGTTCTGTCAACCAGATTAGGTGGATATTGATTGTGGTTAAAAATACATGTGTTATTTGGTCATTTTTTAAAGCAGATCTGTAGAGCATATGGCTTGGGTACGTCTAGTAAGGGTGGAGATGAATCCTATATAGACTTGTGTAGGGTGGTGGGACTGAAAATGGGTGAACTGGCCTGGATGGGTGGGTTTTCTAAATAAATTAGGTCGAAAGGTGTTGTTAGTTCTCGTGATCCGGACATCTAGGAATGGGAGTGACTGGTTCATTTCTCTTTCAATGGTGAACTTGATTATTGGTGTTAGGCGCTTAGAAGGTCAAGTAGTAGTTGGGGTTCTTCTATGTGGTTAAGGGTAACAAACGTTTTGTTTACCTTCCGGTACCAGCACAAAGGTGTTACAGGGAATGATTGTTATATGTGGGCCATATATATTTCTGAGGCAGTCGGGGAGAGGGACGATCCCATAGGGAGTCCATGGGTTTGTTCGTATAATTCATCACCCCAGGTTACATGTTAAGAAACATGTTAGCTTAAGAAAGGTATTAGTACCTATACTGAAATCTATTAGAACCTATCCCGAAACATTTTCAGTTGAATAATAAAGATGTTGTTACGCTTCATGAAATTGTCTCCTATGTACTCTGTACCAGCTTCTCATTGCCACTCAATGATCTGATTCGACGCCAACATGGAGATCTGGTTATCAAGGACACCAATACACTGGACAGCCTAGAAAGGAAATGTATCCATACATCTAACCATCTCATATTTCGCATTAGATGTAGGACTTTCAAAATATAACCTAAAGGTCTTAAACTTAAGGCCCCTATCAGATCAGCAGCAGTCAAGAGATTGTCAACATGGCCAGTCAACTACTTGAAAAGGAGAAAATCAGAAACCATCGGAAGGTCAAAGCAGTAACCCTCAGTCAAGTTGCAGAAAAACAATTTGAACTTGGGTCATCCATCCAAACGGATTTGTTCACCGTCGCAAACATTCCGATCTCAACGTACGCATCACAATTACGCAAAATCCCAAAATGTTGGCCAACCACAGTCAACATCCTGGTCTTCATGACGATCTGCATACATAAAAAGACGGTCAACATTAGCAGCAAAACTTTGTCTGACCATGAGAAATCACTCCTCTCCAAAGGTCTTAATTTTATTCCTATCCAAAGACACACAGCACATGATGATTCCATTTTCAATCTTGAAAAAGGTCTACAACAACTTGCCTTTTGAGGGAAAGTTGACTATCTGCGACACCAAACTTTTGACATCCTGATAAAAGCACCGAAGCAGAGACCCAAACCTCTCCCCATCAGAACGACAGGCAATCAAGGGACTAAAAGCTGATGAATCCATGACTATTGTACCTGCTGACAAAGGCAAGGCGACTGTCGTTCTTGACAGTTTGCATTTCCACTCTCTACAAATAGTATCATAACAGATGGAACCTTATAAAGAAAACTGAACAAGATCCCCACTCTTACGTATGACCGACAACACAAAGCCTTCCTCAAAGTACTAAAAGAGAGAGGGGAGATCGACAAACTGCTCCATGACCATCTCAACACATCCCATCTTAGGCTGTGGTTAGTCTCCTCTTTCCACCAGAGTCAGTATTAAGATACATAAAGACCCTGTAAAAGCCCCACTCCTGTCTCGTGAGCTACTGTCCATTACAATACAGCCCGGCACCTAACCAAGATCTTTTCCCCACTGGTAATCCTGGCTCACTCTTTTGTCAAATACTCTGCTGAAATTTGTCAGAAGGTCCAGTCACTGAAGTGTTCAGGTATCCTGGTGAGCTATGATCTAGTTAACTTCTTCACCAGAATACCCAATGATGATGTTATTAACGTAATGCGATACAAACTTGCTGACCCCACTGTAGCCATCCAAAACAATCTGACCACTGACAGTATATTTCGCCTGCTCACCACTTGCATCAACTCTACCTATTTCACCTTGGATTACGAATTATACGAACAAACCCCTGGCCTCCCTGTGGAATCGCCCCTCACTCCGAGCGTCTCAGAGACCTATATGGTCCACTTAGCACAATCTGCCATGGTGAAACCACCTTTGTGCTGGTACCGGAAGGTAGACGACAAGTTTGTTATCCTTAACCACATTGAAGATTCACAACAGTTACTTGACCACCTAAACGCCTAATACGCGAAGAATCAAATTCACCATTGGCAGAGAAATGAACCAGTCACTCCCATTCCTAGATGTCCGGATCACGAGAACTATCAAAGCCCTTCGAACTAGCGTATTTAGAACGCCGACCTGTTTAGACCAGTACATCCTAGTTTCAGTACACTGGTATCATCTCCTCCCTCAATAGACGTACCCAAGCCATATACTCTACAGATCTGCTGACATAAATTGACCATATAAAACATGCATGTGTTAACCACAATCAATATCCACCTTATCTGGTTGACAAAACCTTCGATGAATCCTTCTACCCAGACGTTCACAAGTCTCCTATCTTCATTACGATACCCTTCATTGGCAAGCCTATTCACCAAATCAAGATATTGCTCAAAGACCTGGCGGATAGTGACACAGTTTTCACATCCGTTTCTACCTTAAACAATTGACTCCATGCTAATGGCAAGAAGTCACCATCCATTCCCAATGGGCCCAAAGGTTGTGTATACAAGATCAAGTGTAGTTGTGACCACATTTATATAGATGAAACACCGAGACCCATCGACACGTGAGTACATGGGCATAAATCCTCAGTGACTAAAGAAGACAAGAAATCCGCTATATCCGACTATATTCAGGATAACCCTAACCGTACCATTGTGGGACCGTAAATATCAAACGACACCTCCCAGAAATTACCCGTGAACGTGGATTTTGCATTCCCTCATGCAGAATACGATGATCTAATGCCTGCAATCAGACTTTCAAAACAATCGTGCCTAATCCCTTCTGTTAGATATACTCAGCGCCGTTTACCAACAGCTATTTATCTTCATTGTTCTCTTAAACTTGCATGTGCTTAGCTCCCTACTAACACCTCTAGGTGACTGAGCTGTACCTACCGGAATATTGTATATATTTGGTTGTTTTAATTCTTACGTGTTAGGCTTGAAAACGGTATTAGTACCTATACGGAAATGTTGCCAGTGAAATAATAAAGAAGTTGAAATCCATCAGAAAATTGTTTCCTATTTACATTATAATCCACATAAACAGAGTAGAATTGTGCGCATGGTGCTGGTGCTTTTCTAAATGTATCGTCCATGTATATTTCTCTACAATGTCGAAATATTATTTGGTTTTCGTCCGTGGCGTATAACAAAACTTTCTAATCGTTAACCAGACAGTGCAGAAATCTGCCATTGAGCCCATTTTGTCCCAAGCGATCTTCAACAAAAGCGTCATCCACCGTGTGTCGGATATTTACGATCATGCTTTATTGGATGCAAGCGCTGATCTAAGGGTTGTAAATGCGGGGGCCTGAAGCCTATTAGGATGTCAAACTTGTGGGGCTTTGGACTAGTGGGATGTCGGACTTGTGTAATGTGGGACGAACACCTCCCTATCCTAGTCTGCCAAACAAAGCCAGTTGGCACTTGTAAAAATCTATAGAATATTATCACATGAACAGCTAGTTTGAGTTAATCAATTTTATTAAAGTCACATACGCACCCAAAATTGGGATTTTTCAACTAGTTCCATATGCCTTGATTTTTACAAGATTTGATGTTTGTTCAAAAATTAAAACAGTCGCTTTAAAATAACGTACAAAGCTTGTAAGGGGGACCAGGAGAAATATAGCAGTTATTTGA
The DNA here is from genome assembly GCA_032466195.1 of Katharina tunicata. Taxonomy (NCBI): domain Eukaryota; kingdom Metazoa; phylum Mollusca; class Polyplacophora; order Chitonida; family Mopaliidae; genus Katharina; species Katharina tunicata. The sequence goes on from JAVFBZ010023420.1 coordinate 7,511, forward strand.
ATTTAACATTAGGAGGGCTGGCCATATTTGCTCAGAATGACTTTGATCCAGCCGCGGTGAATGACCTTGTTTGTAGCGAGCCAACATTTTGAACCTTGTAAAGGGTGTGGCTAACCCGGTTGACTAGGAGTGACGTCGGTACATCAAAGTGTGTCTGAGCTGTGACAGCAGACTGACACATTTCCAATTAAAAATTCTGACAGAAAATTCATTTTTTAGTTATTAAAAATGTTTCCGTCGACCTACAAATGTGATGTTGGAATTACCGGAAAGCCTTTAACTTGTATTTCTTGAGAAAATTATCATTTTTTCTTGAGACTCTGTGATAGTGCAAAATTCAGAACTTTTGAGAGCGTATGTTACTTTAAGCTTGTCTAAACGTTCAAAACATCTGCATAAAAAGTGCTTTAAACATTATGTAAACTACAATAAAAAAGACACACGATTAATAAACAGTCCGTGCTTCCGGAATATGTTAACCATTGAGAGAGAAATCAACCAGCCACTCCCATTTTTAGATATTCCTAGATATTAAGAAAACCGACCGATTCAGGCTAGTACATCCTAGTTTCAGTACACAAGTCAATACTCGTATCAAAGACGAAGTACAGCTCGGTAGGGCTGAAATTACTGCCTTGTCAACCAAGGTTGATGAACTTCAAAAGCAGATCAGTGAAAAAGATCAACTTTTTTCGGGCTACAAAATAAACATACAGGATCTAAATGGCAAAGTCCCCCTCCTTAGCGATAAATTAAAAGTATATTCTAATGAGATGTCTGACTTAAAAGAAAAGAATGATTTCCTACACGACAAGGCAGAGAACTACAGTAGACGTGGGTGTTTACGGGTTAATGGCCTAGGTCTACAGCCGAATGAATCGACCGACGACGTTGTGCCGCCTGGCTGAAATCTTGCAAGCCTCGGTATAAAAAAAATGACATATCACGGTCCCAGATAATGAGTACAAAAAGAGCTCAAATCATTGTCAAATGAACGTCTTTCAGAGCCCGTTCTGCATTTATACGCTGTCGATCCTTACTAAAACGATCTGTGGAATTCTCAGATGTCTTCATAAATGAAGATCTGACGTAGACGAGATATTCACTCTTTAGAGGCTTGCTGGCTAAACAGAAGGAAGGTAAAATTCACTCGGCATGGACGTATGATGGTAACTTGTTTTATCGTGTTCAGGAAGATGGTGACCGTAAACAGCTGTTCCATACCTATAAACTCAACGAACTGTGATTAATAGATCCATACTAACTGTTCGCTATCAGACTATAAACAATCAAATGAAACAAGTAATTATTAGTTGGTAAACGTGTCCTAACACCACTAAATAATTTTGATAATGATTTCATTCCTATACTTCAAATGAAATACTTCAACCTTATAATTATTTATTATCCACCATTTATTCTCAAGCACTATGATGTTAATAACTGTGTCCCTCACTAAGTCAACCCTTTACTTCACAAATATACATATTTGTTTTTATTATTATTTTCTCCATGAATTTCGTTTGGAAACATTATGTAAACCATTGACTGTACCGTAAGTCTAGCAATACATGCTTACGGCATTATACTGTTATCTGTCAAGAATTTAATATAAATACTCAGAGATAATTATTATTATTGCTATTATGCTTATTAATTTTCCCAATGTTCATTATTTTAAATTAGTTGACAAAATGATTTAGCATGTGCTTCCTCCATCGTTACTGTTATTTATTTTATTTTATTTTATTTCATTTGACTTCTTACACAACAGGCACTAAGTGCCTACTTACAGTGCAGATAACAATTACATTTAATACAATATATAGTACAATTTAAAAATCATATAACACAAGATTAATATAAACAATATTATACAATGCGGTATAATGTGAATATATGTACAGGGGAATTATTAAATATTAATTAAAGTACGGTAAAACATGATAGAGAGTTACAAAATAGTATATAAGTGTTGTATACCTGATACAAGTCAATAAATTACATTAGAATATTTACGTATAAAGAAGTTTTCTGCATTGCGTTTTAAAATTAGACATAGTGCTAAAAATGTCTAATTGTTCAAAATATGTATTAAAAAGCGTTTGACACTTATATACATCATGGGTGACATAATACAACATAGAGTAGCAATCGGGGCCTATTATAATTTTCTGTGTGCTAGAGAATTCTTGCGATTATTCAATCTTGCCACAATTTTGAAAGATTTTGTTTCACTGTGTTTTTGTATCGGTTCGTAATATGGTTTGATTATACTATTTGTTTTATGTACGATATGTAATCAACACTTTATCCTAGAAAATTTTTTTTACAAATATTTCTTCGAATATTGTACAGCCAATAATCTCCTTATACCAAATATTCATTTTCCAAGACGTTAGCAAGGCCTTTGATAAAGTATGGCACGATGGACTCTTGTTAAAGCTCAGCGCTGTTGGTATTGGTGATCCATTATTAACCTGGTTTAGAAACTATTTATCAGGTAGGCAAATTAAGGTATATTTAAATGGTAGCGAATCCAATAATAGTTATACTTATTCTGGTGTACCCCTGGGTTCCGTCCTCGGTCCCTTACTTTTTCTTATATTTATAAATGATATCAATGCAGGCATTGAAAGTAACATCAATTTATTTGCTGACGATATTTCTTTAATAGAAGAAAAAACGAATAAAGCCGTCCCAGAAGCAAAACTTAATCGTGATCTTGATCGTCTAGCACAGTGGGCTAATCAGTGGCTTGTTACTTTCAACGCAAATAAAACTGTGTATTTATGTATATCTTTAAAGAGAAATAGAGTGCACCCTAAATTATTTTTGAATGCCACACAAGTCAACAGCATTCAGAGCCACAAACATTTGGGTATCACTCTTCAATGCGATGGGAAATGGGACGCGCATATATTTATATATATATATAGGTTAGAGCGTTGGACCTGATAGCCAGAGACCTGAGTTCGAATCCCGGTGGAGGAAACCAAAATTTTCTTTCTCTACATTTATACAGATATATATATATAACAAAATCAAATACAAAAGTAAGTATTATTAATAGAGCTAAGCGCGCCTTTACTAGGCAGTGTCTTATAACCTTGTACTCCACCTTAATACGATCATCAATAGAATATGGCTCAAAAATTGGAGAATGTCCAGCGCAAAGCTGCTTTACTTTGTACAGGTGGTATACGAAGACACCTTATAAAATTCTGTTTAAAGAACTAAACTGGAGTCCATTATATGAGCGTCGCAGATTTCACAGAATTATTCTTTTTCACAAAATCGTGAATGGATTGTATCCACCATACCGAGGCAAGCAAAATTTTCTTTCTCTACATTTATACAAAAATATATAATATACTAACACAGAGATACAGTGCTGAAATTAATATATACAATCTAAGAAATAAAAAATAATTTTTGTTTACTTAAATGTTGGCTTCACCTGGTTTCTACATCCTTTTTCTCCAAAACAACAAAAGAATGGAACCACTTGCCAAATGAAGTCAAACATCTTTCAGTTGATCAACTTAAAACACAATTAAACAGTACGGCTCCTGAATCTAACTTCCTCACAAATCTATATAATTATTTTCATATTTATTCGGCAATACTTCAATGTTGGATGAGGATGGGACTGAGTGCTCTTCATAGCGATTTATTTAAATATAATATAATAAATGAACAATCTTGCCCTTGTTGTAATCATCCATACGAGAATGTACAACATAACTTTATTGATCTCTTTAATACAAAGCGGGATAATTCTGTAATTATTTGGGATAGCACAGTTAAAGTTGGTACAAGAATGTGGTTATGTTCTCGCTATGGGCCGACGGCAGCGGAGGCGTATTCGTCACCGAAAAGCGCCGCACGAGGGCGCTGAAGTCAGTA
>JAVFBZ010023443.1:0-11419 GCA_032466195.1 Katharina tunicata
TGTGACACCATTCTTCAGATTGTACAAGAAAGTCTGTACTTCCTTTTCTTTACGGAGAGTGTTGTTTGCTGGTGTGGTTCGAAATTTGGTTGGGTCTCTAATTACCTCATTTAATTTCTAGGTATAATCCGACGGGTCCTATACGACTATTCCATTTCCAAGAGTATCGTTCTGACACAACCGGACAAAGGAAATTGAATAGTCGTATTGGACAAGTCGGATAGTACCAAGAAATTAAATGAGGTAATTAGTGACTCAAGTCATACCATAATGTACTTTATTGACCCCAAATCGACTGTCTTTTAACAAGACATAACTTCGATGGATTTTCAATTTGTGGGTACATTAATAAGGAGCGTTTCAGTCAAATTGCTAAGACCGTTTTCAAGCAATGGTTATAAGTATCAAATGAATATAATTTTAAAGTGTGAAAGAAAAACGTTATAAATTTGCTTGGGTTACTGACGTTATGGATTCGTTAGAATGACACCATGGTAAGATTAACAAAGCAAATGAATTACGTTGATTTTTCACAATTTTAAAAGTTTATTTAATTGAGATATGTAGTCATTGCTCAGAAATGGTCTATTGTTGGAACGTATTTAAGCTTCAGTTAGGGAACATTTAAAGAGTTGTTGCCACTCCTTCGAACAACTGAAACCCTTTTTTCTTTAATAACACTGTGGAAAAATAAAGATAATGTGTTAGACTTATGTAGAATATGCAGTAAATATATATTTAATTATTCACCAAACTTTACAACTTAACAAAACAACAAAGTCATGGTATACCACTTAATGGTAAGCCCTATACCAAATGTTCCAGCTCTGTTTTTCTCAACCGAACTTTGAACTATGACGGTCTTAAAGTCATGTATACGCACCCAAAAATATAGCTATATTAGGTATATTTTGTGTTATCACAGAACCATGAGTTAAAGCCTAAACATATATTTTTTCAAGAAGTAAGAGAATATCAGCTTATTTCACCACCAGGTTAATCGAAAGTTTTAGAATTCCGTAACAAAAAAAAAAAACACACATAAAACCTAGATATTCTATCAGATGTCTCAATTTGCTGTCGCATTTGGACCACGCCTTGATGTAGACCTACAAACGTCACGTCAGCAGTTATTAATCTCGCCCCTTACAAGAGTAAAAATGTTGACTCGTTACATTAGGTAGTTTACCGCGGTGAGATAATAGTCTTTGTTGACGCATACGAGGAAAAATGGCTGACCCTCTTTACATTGCAGGATATTTCCTGGCTCATTCATACCCATTGGACATTTTTTTATTTCAACATAACTGTTTTAATCTTGGAACAAACTTCAAATATTTTTTTTTATTATGGCAATCAGGATTTGTAAAAAAAATAAAAAAATAAAAAGGCCAACCTGACTTTAATGTAGCTTTCATTTGCGATCCGGCATATAACAAAAACATGACTAAGATGGATTTTCAACTCCTGGGTAGGCCTTATGCCTATATTGCTTATATAAGCGACGTTCAGCCTATGCTGTAAATATGCATCTATATGCTAAAATTGTTTGAAAACGCTCTTGGCATCTACAATAAGCCGAAACGTCGCTTATCGATAGGGCCTATACCCAAAAGTTGAAAATCCATCTTAGACATGTTTTTGTTATGAACCCAGCTTCTAAATGCCGCTTAAACAAGACGCTGCCGGTGTATTAAATTATGTTTCCATGATAGGCCCTATGTTATATCATATATATTTGTATAACGAGTAATCACACTGGCATCATATATATATGTAGGCCTATACAAGTCCGAGTTTAATTTTATGAGCTAATGACATCAATTCCTCATTACTTTTCATAAATACAAGTGGACACGGGAAGTTTTTAATTGCATTACAGTTTTGTTTTCTAGTTGTTCTTTATTTAAAAGGTTATTAATTTTTTAGATCTAGACAACAATTCTTGGCTCCGTTCCTTGTATTGGTTAATGTTTGGGAGGAACTCAGACATTCTCAGTTTTAAGAAAACGCGGCAACGAAAATTTTTGATTGATGAACATTTAGTAATTTATAATCGTGTAAGTATCATAATTAATTGATCTGTTTATTATAGTTATTAAAATCGACTCTGTGCTAAAGTGGCGTGAAGCAAAATTCGGTAAATTATTCTAATGTCAGGTACGACAAAGTGACGAAAATCGGTCTTCGTATAATCCTGATTTTAATGCAAAATCTCAAAAGCCTGCGGTTCAAAATATAAAAGCTATGATAGTGGTAAATTGGTAATGTCATGTAAATGGCATCCCCGTGATAAAGTATTTATGAATGATGAAATCTTAGACACCTGATACGTGAAATTATTGGTCCATTTGGCGAAAACTTTATTTCACTTTCACTATCATAATCAATATCAGATTATTGGATTCTAACCTTTGTTTTTCTGAAAATTTGATAATGCGAAAAACTAAGAATAAAAAAAGGTAAGGGACCATTTTCTTTGTCAATTTTATTCACTCCTGAAGACATGTTGTGTGCCTGTACAGGGATGTTTATGTTGGACGCATACATAACTCTGTGCTTGAGTTGACAAAACACCTTATGTCTGGATCTCGGATTCTTAGTTTTTTGCCGTCAGGCATTATCAAAATTATTGAAAAACCAAAGTTCAGTGCCATTGGACTAGATTTAACAAAACTTTAAATTTTTGGGTTCAAACAACAGCTTTCAAGACAGATTGATGCCTTCTGAATCATGTCTTAGGCTGTGCCTGCAACAACAAATGCAATTAAACAGTCAAAATATGGACAGTTAATTGGTGTAAGCTTATTTCCTTTGTTTACCTAAATCCTCACCATACCCATATCCAAAAATGTCATTATCATTTGATGGGACATACATGTATGGTATGGAAATGTATAAGTCTAGTGTCTATTCCAGCCGTTAACTTGAAAATCACTTATTGGATTCTAATGAAACTTGCTAGGAATATTCCATGTGGCTAGATGTCACATGGGATTGAAATTGATGTAAGCCTGTCTACAGGTAGTAGCTAAGAATAAACTTTTTTTTCAGCAGGTCACTTGAAAACTTTAGTTAACACTTAAAACACTCAAAGTATTTATAATCATAGTTTGGGACAATAATTATACTTGTTGGAGACAAGAGTCTGATAAATATAAGTTTTTATATAAAAATACACAGCTTTTGTATGTAAAACTCTAAGCATCCTCCTGGCCCTTGATAGCGTGGAACACCAGGCAAGTAGCTGATAATTACATTTATACTTGCTACAAAAAACACGGAAAAGATTATGGAACTTTGCCTTAAGGTAACCATGTCATTAGAATACTATAAGGTATTATGTATAGCAATCTTTTTCGGTGTATTTATTATAATACCATATTCTCTAGGTGTTATCCACATGCCTCAGCTTCTCGATGTTAATCATCATATGCTTTATATTTGAGTTGTAGTAGTAGTTGTACCCATGCTGGCAGATGGATACTGACATGTCATTGTGTAGCCTTGAACTATCTACCATGTCTACACGTAGGCATGGCAATGAACAGAAAATGGCCACCCTATTACAGGACTGCCTTTACCAACAAATGGAGTCACAGTCAGATATGTGTGATGTCACACTTGTTATCGGAGGAGTTGTAAGTATATATATAAATACATGATATAGAAGTCGGGCTTGGTAGAGGTCGTAGCAGGGAACGACTTTACAATAGCAACAGCTCAGAGTGAATGGAAATTCTGTTTGATAAAAATAAAAAAAGTGAATTGTGAACCAGGATTATTTAATGCTCCAGCTAAAAAAGTGCATGTTATCGGTTCATTTTGACAAAGCATTGCTGTAAAAATGTTGCATGTTACTTGATTAATGAACAGGCAACTTATGTTTCGTGTGTCTTACCTGCTGAAGATTTGTTGGAACTGGCCTTTTGCTTCACTATGTTATAGTACACTTAGTATCAGCTTAATCTAAACATTAAACGGTAAGATTCACTTAAAGAATAATTTCTATTTGAAGCTAAATACTTAAGCTAAAGTGTATGATTACATTGTGAAGCAAAAGGCGAAATACATGTACCTTAAAGTTTTTATCAAAAGTCATCAATTATATAATCTTTATTTTTAATAATTCATGTAATATGTGAGATACAAACAGAATTGTTTTACTTTGTCTACTAGGAGAGGAAGGCTCATTGGTGTGTACTAGCTGTTTGTCCCTATTTTGAATCTGTCTACAAAAGTGATATGAAAGAGAAATTAGCAGGTAATTTGAAAATATCAATACTAAATGAGTTTAATTCAATCACCTTCACATAACCATATTAATTTCTTGTGACAAAGCAGGCAAATCTATCTGGCTGTAATCCATGTTTGCACTTGTGATTTTAAAAGATATATATATATATATTTGTAAGAGTATATACATTTGTGTTACAATAAAGTTTGGGTAGGCAGAGAAAAGCTATCTATATACACATGTGTATTGCAATGGGGTGGGGTCACTGGGGTGAGGCAGTGAGGGAGAGACTGAGCTTGCTCAAATTCTAGTCCTGAAGCTGTAACGTTGCTTTGATATTTATATTTTGGATATTTGGTGCCACAGTCCTTTCCTTGGTTGTAATTTACAGCGTGTGAATTTGCACAACTGAAAAACTAAAATGCGCTGCTTTAAATCAAAATTAGGCTATAAATTGAAGTATGGGATGTTTTAAAATTTATTTGCGAATTCATTATGTTTAACAATAAATAGATTGGACACAAATCTTGCCCATTAGCCATATACATAGCACAGTCTTGATAAAAAAGATTAAGGGAAATTTATTCAAGCTGTGGATTTATTCAAATGGTTTCTTAAAAATCCTTCATTTGATTCTATAAAGCCTTCTTGTCTAGGGCTGTGTGGCACCCTCAATCCAATCCTCTCAATAGTTGCTAAAAGGCATTAATTGATTGTTATTATTCAATTTCAGGGAAAATAACTCTTAATTTTGGGGATCCGGCAGCTATACGAGCAGCGATACGTTTTCTCTACACTGGTACAGTGGAAGTAACAAATGAAAATTTTCGAGAAATACTACAAGCATCTGATTATCTTCAAATCGAACATTTGAAAGAACTTTGTAGCAGATATCTTCGGTTTAAAATAATCACTGTGAGAAACTGTGTTGGCTTATGTATTTTAGGGAATCTTTACAATCTAGAATATGTGTATAATAGAGCATTAAAATTCATGAATGGCCACCTAGCAGAGGTTCTAGAAGAAGACGAAGCCTTGACATTGACTTCAGACTCTCTGGTAGATATGATCACCAACGAAAATCTTCGCTATGTCTCTGTAGAACAGTTCTTTGGATTCCTGGTGAAGTGGGTGGAGTTTGATTTACTTCAACGTGAAGAACATTTCTGTGAATTATTCTCCAATTTAAATCTTTCTAGAGTAACCAATCATTTTTTGACTTCTGACATTGAAAGACATAGTTTTGTCAAGAACTGTGTAAAATGTCAAACTCATTTGACAGACCACAAAGAGAAATTAAAAACAGGTGAGAAGTGTCAGGAAACAGAAGAAAAGGAGGTAATTTTGGTAGTTGGTGGAATGCGGCGTGATTCGTTGTACGGAACTGACACTGTTGAGTCTGTGTATGCTTACATCATAGCTGAGAATAGATGGGTGAAGTTACCTCCCCTACCAAGGGATGTGGCCAGACCTCATGCTGCTTCTGATGGAAAAAACGCCTTATATGTTATGGATTCCGGTCGCAGATTTGAACGTAAACAGTATATATATAAGTTTGTGCCAGGATCAAAAGAGTGGTTTGAAATGCATGTTGAATTACCCTCTAACTTCACTGATCCATGTGTTGAACAGATATCGTGTGCCGGTGGGAAAGTGTTTGTAGTGGCCTCTGTTTATGTCATTTCAGTGGAAAACGGCCGCAGCGATTGGAGCTGCCGTATCTTGGAAGTAAATGAAGTCAGTCGTAAACTTGAAGACAAATATCTCCTTTTCACACGAGGCATAAACTCACAGGTTAAGTGCTGCACGGCTGTGGGGCGTTATATCTGTGTGTGTGCTTGGAAGCTGAGTGATAAAACCAGGGGGCGCAACTTTGCCAAGTTTGTGTATTATGACACTGAAAAAGATATCTTATTTGATAGATCTAAGGGGACATATTTCCAACAAGTGATGTATGCGAAGAATAACGAAATTATTCTTGCCCGTCCTGGAAAGAACAATGCCCGCTCCTTTAACATTAGGTCTCGCAAGTGGCGACAACGTTGCAGAGAATTTGCCTTGCCTGCGATGAAAGAAGAGCCGGAGAGGACTGATTATTGTTATTGCTACCATGAAGGACACCTCTATATGTTTGGTGGGAAGCATTCTACCAGCAAGCACCCTGTCAAATCTGTGCTCAGGTTCAACATTGATAATAAGCATTGTGATAGCCTGGAGAATCTTCCTGAAGCCTTGATGAATTCCGCCTGCTGTGTGATGACTCTACCAACTAACCTACTGAGGTGTCATCTGGACTGCCCCCACTGTGAGGGATTGGGGCGACGCCAGCTGGCTGAGTACCACCGAGATTCTGTCCCATATAGTGATGATGATGATGACGATGATGATGATTATGACGGTGATGATTTCCTCTCAGATGATGATGACGATGGCCCTTATGCTGACCACTGGGATGGCATCTTCTTCAACTCTCTCGATGAAGACGACTTTGGTGGTGCTGGATATTACCTGTACTGATATCATGTGACATATGCCTTAACAGATCAGGAACTCATACTCCAGAAGAGTTCTACTGATAACCCACAAACTACCAGTGAAAACTCAAATGCCCCAGGTCCCCCTGGAAAAAAAGATAAATATCTCTGAAAAACAATGTCAAGTTGAATAATTTGTCACAAGCTGCAACAGAAACCATACTTACCCAATGTATCATAATCTTACACTTTCTTGATCATTATTTTTCGGAAAATATAAAAACAAATTCAATCCCTGTACATTACGGGAAACAGATAACTGCCATGTGCTTCAGTTTATTTAAATTCTGCATTTAAATAATCTGTTCAATTTAATAGTGCTTTTATAGTGTGAAAGCTATGTGCTTTTTACTGTGATGATTGGATGTGTGATAATAAACCTAGATGTTCTAGATTATATGTTATAAGGAATAAATGTGATTAAAGCTTAAGTGTCACAACTGTTTTTGCTTTTTGCTTGTGGATCAAACAACTTGATGTGTGCATACAGATTGATCCATTTTATCCACAAAACATCTTGTCGATTCTTACAGTCTCCCAGACAGATTTTTGCAAGGCTGATGTCCAAGACATAATTTCATTCCGTGAAGTAGTTGCCGATATTTGTGAATATATGCAGTGAATAAAATAAATTTGAAAACATTGAAGTTCTTTGCACAAAACTTACTAAAAGGGTCAGACTAGGCCTGCATGTGGCATTGTTTGTTTTTTTTTCATTCAAATTAATGTAGCTTAAAAACGAAATATTTAAGTATTAAGTTAAGTATTTGTCAATAGTTTTATTTCAGTTGCTGATTATGTTCTTGATGTCTACATTTTTGTTTTCTCCTTAAAATAAAAGTTAACAAATAAAGTTTTCATTAATATGGTTTTTACTTATTGGCCCTGTGACCGGGCCCTAATCCTGGGGCCAATATGACAGACCGATTACAGTAGGAATATAGAAAACCGACTATAAATAAGACGACATATATTACTTTGTACATACATGTATTTACTGAAGAAAACACTGTTCTCATCATAAGGTACAATGGAAAATGCAAACCAAATTGTCTTATTTATAGTCGGTTTAGTTAAATCGTTCCATACCAGCAGTTATGATATGGAAAAACCATATTACCCTAAATCCTCAACAAATTCGACCTCTAAGGGCACAGGCTTTAAGTTATTTATTGGATGTTTATGTGTGAATTTGGAACTAAAACTTACCTATTCTGGTAATTTAAAGTCTGAACTTCATAAAAATTTCAAAATTGCATGTCTACACTTTTTACCCTTTGCATAAAATACAGTTTTGTGAGTTGTAAAGGGGTTCGAATTTGTCAAGCATTTAGGGTAATAACATAGTATAAGCTGCTAATACCAGGAGCCGGTTGTTCAAAACAATATTTAATTTAATCATAGACTACATGATGTCACGCCATGTTGAAGGTCTATATGTAATACCGCTATTAGTGATTTAATCTGGTATTAGCGGCTAATACTGCTTTGATGAACCCGCTCCAGATTAATAGCGGTATAACAGATAGGCCTTCAACATGCATGGAGTGACTGACGTCATCTAATCTAGGATTAAATTTAATATTGCTTTGAGCAGCCAGCCCCAGGAAAAATTTCAGACACCGCTCTTCTTCAATTCAATTAATTGTAATGTAATTAAATGTAATTTTTAATTAAGTTGCGCTTGGTCGGAAGTTGCCAGGAAAAATTACTTTATTTAATTTTAAACATTTCATTATTGTTTTTCGATGTTGAGAAAGTCAAAAATTTTAAATGTGGCAATCTTCACAGCCAAAAGAAATACTTCATACTTCATAATTCATCACTTCAGAATTCATAATTCATAACTTCAGAATTCATAACTCATAACTTCAGAATTCATAATTCGTCACTTCAGAATTCATAACTCATAACTTCAGAATTCAGAATTCATTACTTCAGAAGAGTCACAACAGGTGGTTTACCCCAGTTGGTCTGGACCTTCATGCCTTGGACCTATGCCAGCCACATGGGCTGGTATGAATTTATTTTTACCAGACCGACATGTGCCTTTATTTGTATTTACTGATGAGCCAAGTGAAAACTAACACACAAGGTGGGCCAGGCATTAAAGTGTAGGCTAATATACTTTCTGGTTGATGTTCTGATGTTTAATTTTAGCAAATTGCCCAGAAACACTCTTTGCAAAATATTTCATAGTGGCCACTCAAAGAACTTACAGTTCGCATGTTTTTTTTTTAAATTTATTTTAAAACTCTCAAAAATGTCACGCTTTGAACACAAATGCCGTTTAATGCAGATTTGAAAAAAAAAATCAAATAGCCTAGTTCCCTGTGTATTGGTATCTAAGTTACCTCCCCTACATAGGAAGTCTTCATACGGGCACCCATCTGATGAAATGTAAACGTAACGTAGCTGATGACAGCTGAAGAAATATCACAACAAACAGCAATGGTATAAGCGATTTGATTGATGCACGTTCGATTTTAAGAACAGTGCATCGACATTTGACAATATACGATGGAGGAATTAACAGGATTATTTGGCAGTGATACAGACAAAGAGATGCCAGAGTCGTTGCCGCCAGAGGTAAGTGGCGGTCTTGCATTGTAATGGTGGTGTTGTTGGGTTCTTAATGTAACCCGGCCTAATAACAAAGAGAAGTTTTACTGACATTTCACAACAACTCGAAGTGTATTACTCAACGATACACATTGTATGATTTATATCATATTAGAACAGATAGGTGTATCGTTTGTGGGGCAATCCTATCAAATTGATAAACAAAATGCTCCTTGTTGTCTGATAATACGCTACAGTAGAGTTGACAGAACAATACTTTGAATATTTAGAAGTACATTATGGGGAGTACCCATACAGTACCGCACTGCTGTCCTTTCTGAGGAATAATTGCCAGCAAAACACTTACTAGATTAATAAGTAAGTCTTAGTGACAATAATTTCTGATATCTATAATTCTTTTGGACAGATATAAAAAAAAAAAAAAGTAAACAGGTCACATTAAATTTATCTCATCTAAACCCTCAGTGAATGAAAGAGAAATATATAAAAGCACTAGTTTATATGTGTCTGTTTTATATGCTTATTTTTCTGGTTTATTATTTTGACTACCAAATTACACCAGCCAGTTATGACAATAAAAAACTTATAACAGTTATTTGTTTAATCAACTCTGCATTTAAGTATCTAACGGTGCAAACAGAAAAGTTCAGACAAACAGTTTTTTTGTAATTGTCATTTGTCCAAGAGAGGGCCATATGCAAATCAGATACATGCTAAGTCTACGGAGTAGTCACATTTAAAAAAGATACGGTAGAGTGTTTCTTTTGTTTTTTATTATCTCTATGCAGATTATTATTAATAATGCTGGAAGGATATCATAATTTAAAAATGTTGTCTCTGCGCTTAAGAGCAACTATTGATTTGTTGAACATTCAATAATTAACACACTTAAATAGATAGTGGATTAATTTTTGGACCAGTGTAGAAAGTTTAGTGATTCAAGGAGTCAAATTGGGGTTTGCAACAACTATTTATTCAAGAGATATTAGTACCTTTTATACCTAGTTATTGTTGTCTGTTTTCAAATGCAGAAGTTTTGCATCCAGTGGAATAGTAATTTAATAAATACACAAATAATTCACACTTTTTTCTAAGTGGCTTCACAAATAAGAAATTCTAAGTTGTCTGTAGATCTGTTATCTATCCAACCCAGTTATAAACATATATGCCATGTAATAAATAACTGATTTAGTTGTTTTGACATGCTATGCTACTGGTTTGTCTGACCTGGCTTAGTTAAGTCACAATGAACACGATTTATAGGTAACTTACGAACACATTATGATGAATATCACTTTAGTCTTTAAATTTAGCCAAATTTAATTTTTATTTCTTTTTTTTGCATTTTGGGGAGATTTTCCTGTAAATCTGTACATGGCTTGTATCTAGATACACCTTGTTGTGCACTTTGCTACGTCATTGAAAGATAGCGACTGAACTGTAACTTTTCTAGATCAAAGTGTAAAATGTTGTGAATTGACCGTGACCAAGTCAATGGATCAAAACTAAAGTGTGAAGTCATCTGTGTAGGAAATGGCTTCAAATGGGGCTGGTTGTTTAAAAGTGTACAAAGTGCAAATTATTGTTGTACGACATCACATCAAAGTACAGTTTCTTTGTTAGGCTACACTGTTCATTCAAGCCTGGTTTAACTTTTGGCTTACCCAGCAGTGTTGAACAATACCACTAGTAATGTTATCCAACAATAATCCTCAGCCCTGGGGTTGAATTATCGTGGTTTTAGTGTGAGAAATCATATCAAATTTGAAGGTTGTTAAAAAGTTTGCTAAAACAACTTTCCTACTTTGACCATCAAAGAAAAATATTTTCAAAAACTTTTATGTGTTGAACTCTGACAAATTATTTCATTATTATTAAATAATTAAATTTTCCTTGTGTACAAGCGAAATCCAGTGTTTTGATTGGTTCAATTATTGCGTTCATACTCTGATGAACCGAAAAATATGTTAGCCACGCCCACTTGATCGAACTACTTTCATCTATAATTTACAGCAAAATGAAGACGGTATTACATAATAAAATCACTTTATTTTGACATTAATTT
>JAVFBZ010023454.1:0-11418 GCA_032466195.1 Katharina tunicata
TATTATTTTGGTTTGCATTTATAATACACAAATACAAAGCAGTGGTAATAACATTATTATTTTGGTTTGCATTTATAATACACAAATACAAAGCAGTGTTAACATTATTATTTTTTCTGCTGATTGGTAATTTTGTAAAAAAGGGTATTCAACTCAAAAATCACCCTAATCAAAGCTGGCCCCAAAACAGTCAGGCAATAAAATCTGACTTATAATATTACCCAAATGTACCCAATTCAATTCTTATCCAAATGTACCCAACACAGAGAGCATCAAGTAAGCCTTTTTTGTGTTAGCCAAGGCTTTTCTGGTTTATTTTCCACTTCATGATTTAATGATGATTGCCATTTTTCACCATGTCAGGTGAAAAACTCTGTTCTGACAATCAACAATGTTTCCAAGGCTTTTCTGGTTTATTTTCAATAACTTTTTCAAGCAATACATGATTTAATTATGAATTGATGATTGTCATTTTGTTACCGTCAGGTTACAAAACTCTGTTCTGACAATCAACAATGTTTCCAGGGCTTTTCTGGTTTATTTTCTACATCATCTTCAAGAACTTTTTTGAGCAATACATGATTTAATGATGATTGCCATTTTTACTATGTCAGGGGACAAAACTCTGTTCTGACAATCAACAATGTTTCCAGCAATGATCTAAGTAAGTTATTGTAGTTGACGAATTTGTGTTTATCATTTTTAGAAATTCAATCATAAAAATTTGAACTTACTTTTTACATAAATAATATGGTTGTAAGAATTTTGTGTTTTTCAGAGGTTTTTTGGACCAAGGGGAAAAGAGCTATTTGAATTATCTTCTACATTTGTCCTTGATTTTTTTTTCTCTATTTTTTCTCAATTAAATTTAAATGTGTTATTGTGTTTAATGATGTGTATGGATAACAAAGTCTAAGCAGGAAAAAGGAAATTGTAAATTAATGAATTCTGTAAATATATAAACTGTTCAATCCCAGTCACCAAAAGTTTACATACACACCAACGTTTAAATTTATTTAAAAACCTACTTTACCTAGCTCGTTTGCACTTTCTCATCCTAGGTTGGTCAGTTTGCTTTGCTTCAGAGCTAGGTTTAGTAGATTTTTTCAAACTTCTCTGATTTTTCTCTGATGTATGAAGGATGTGTAATTGATGTATGTAATCATGCCTAAGCATACATGAGGAAATATGGCCGGCCCTCTTTACGTTGAATTTAAATTATGACAGTATTTCTCCTAGCTCAAACAAGTACATGTACAGTATTGTACCAATTGAATATTTTTTATTTCAACATAACGGTAACTGTTTTAGTTTAAAAACTGTTTTTGGCTAATGTCATAAAAGGCCTACTTGCTGAATTTGTGCCTCCCATTTGGGTAGATTTGGGTGATTAGTCGGACCCACTTTACTTACTATAGCCTTTTAACATTTAAGAGTGATGCATTTGTCAAAAGTAAATCTTTATTTAATTGTTATCATGACTTCGTGTACCTAACTCAATTTGTTTTTAGGGATAAAGCAAAATTCTATTTCACCGAAACCAGGTGAAGCTGCTAGGATTAGTTAAATGCAGATACATGTATATGTCTGTGCAGTACAATGTAGCTACCGAGCAAGGCAATGCTAAATCATTGTACGGTCTGCATAGTACAGGCTGAAGGATGCCGCATATAAATTACACATTGTTCATTCTCTTAAATTCTTTATGTACATTTTATCGAAATATTTTATCTGAAGTAGCTCTCAGGGTTAAAAAAAAAAACCTTCGGCAATAATTTCAAAATATTCTATTTATTTCAATAATTTGTTTGGCATATTACCATACGAATGTCGTTCATGGTAGGCCAATGAGATTTACAGACCTCGAAATTGTCTTCAATGGCGTCCCTGTAATATCATTATATCATTACTCAAAACAATTAGTATTGAAATGGAGAAAAGATTTATTAAAATTAAACTAATAGTCACTTAGTTACTGATTTCATATAACATGTTTATTGTTAATTGGTATCTGATCACATTTCATTAATACAAGTCAAGGAATTGAAATATAAAGCTCTGACAGTCACGAGTTGAAGCAGCACTGACCTGGGTTATTGTTCATACATGTAAACGGGGCAATATGAATCTGCCACTGATGTTTGTTCAGAGCGTATTTAAATAATACTCCAAACAATCCAATCTTTTGCTTGAACGTTTTTTCATTGATTCGTCAACGATTTACTTAAGAGAAACTTGTAATTTGACAATTTCATATTCATAGAAAGCTGGCCGGAACAGTCTGCGAGTCAAAGTATCTTGGCACATGCCAGAAGCAACAGCTCCAGTGAGCCAGCTCTATATACATGTACAGACTGAGAAAACAGACAGAACTGTGTCTCCTGGCCAGCCAACAACTAGCAGTACAAATTCTTCGTATAGAGGTGTTTCTATCAGCCGTGTTCATTTTACAAAGCTACGGAGACTTCAAGAAAGCGGCTGCTACCGCCTGAAGATGCAATATATAAAGAGGCTTGACTCAAAGCGGTAGACTTGATTTTGTGTTAGCAACACGCCAACGATTCGCTAATTCGCATCAAATTTTGAAGCACGAGAGATCAGCTACGAGTGAGGTGAAGTTGATTTAAGTTTGTTTTGCCTTCTCATAATTGATCGAAAACGTAGTTCCATAATTCCACATTTTTTCAAGAACTGCTAATGCAGGATTTGGGCCTGTTTAATACATAAAATGTCTCTGAAATTTCAATTCTGCCAAATGGAATTGGAAACCACTTAAATGGAGAAGTCAAAATCAATAAGTGTAAAATGTTAAAATTAAACATTTTTATTCACTAATGTTCTAATCGCTATATAATATCAGGTCTTGACATAACCCATGGCAATGCTGCAAAATTGCCGCGATGCCCTCACCACTTGCCGTGCTGCCCTTTCAAAAGTAGACGTGTTGACGGCAACTTTGAATTGCCCTATATTAAAGACTGCCGTGATGCCCCCTGCAGTCCCTAACACCGTCACACATTTTTTGTTTACACTAAAATCTAAATTATATCTTTTCAGACATTTCGGATTTACATGGTCAAACCACATCACAATTGAACGTCATTGACAAGTGCTCAGAAATGGTTTGGCGTCAGTCTGTGGCCCTTAAACAAGCATACATGTTGACAGTTGGCATGGTTACTCAGCTTGACAGATGTCTCACTCTGCTTTAACTGGCGTATTCACACACAGCTTACATTTTAATTTTCCCGGTCCGCCCAATTTGGTTCACAAACTGGTTGCAATTATAGTTTCTGTTTGCCATGTTAAAGTAAATGAACATTTTTCCTGAGTATACTATTTGCTAAAACTGTTCAAAAAGTTTGACTTGCTATTACATAACTTAATTGGATCACTTGCATACCAGTTTTATTATATACATGTAGTTATTTTTCAATACATTTTCGTTTGAAACTGACTTTATTAAACGCAGTCACCGCATCCCGATGTTCACAATCGGTGGATGAACTGTAGTTGACAGTTACATATTTAATTTGCTGAGCTATCAATTTCGACACATAATTATATATAGGCATATGCTGCAATATTTATACTCACTTTGCTAAATTTACCGAAACAAAAAAAGAAAAATTGCATTTATTGTTAAGGCATATTTGAACATCATTTTGTTTGTTGAATTTAAACCCACTCAATAACACTACAGTAATAAAAAAGAATTAAAGAAAATGTCCCACAGTCCCTTCGTTTTTATTGTCAAATAATATCAGCAAAATTGGGTTGCTGGTAACAGCCAACTTGTAAGAGCCAAGTAAATTAATTTATTTGACTGGTTGAGAGCTGCATACATGTACGGTAACCAGTCATTGAGCTGGGTTGATGGCTTAGGGCAATGCAGGCGCATGGCAGCCTATATGCCCTAGGCTTAGAAACATTACAGCACCGAATGAGTTAACTTCTTTTCATAGTAGGTCAAACTGTACATGTATCTTTTCTTGCAAAAAATAACGCCAAAAAGAGTGGGCTTAAACTAAAAATGTGTGGATAAGTTAATCATGTTTTAGTTTTGCCTCGGTGCCTTATCCAGTTACCAAAATGTTACCAAAGAGCCTCGGTGCGTTATCCAGTTACCAAAATATTACCAAAGAGCCTATGAGTTTGACGGAAGATCAAGGTGGAGTTTTTGTATACATATTTTTTCCATCCATTTCTACATATGTTTTTGCGAGGAGCAGGTTACCATAATGAGAAACTTACTATAAAATAAAAAGCAATTTCAATCATGTTTACACTTGTTTAAAGACTTGCACTCGCCTTTAGATGGCCTCTAATTTCATATAATTGGACGCATTGACATAGGAATAGACGGCCTTTTGACAACTTGACCTGGTATTAGATCTTGTCAAATGTAAGTGTCTTTACAGAATAACATGTGTTGTTGTTGCAATATGACAAAACAAGTTAGAGTACGGTTCGAAGTAAAGTTTGACTTACCGTAAGAGATGTTCTCACTCAGTTTCAAAGGCCCTCTAAGCACGTAGACAACGAAGACAACAAGTGCAAACCACACTGCCCAAAGATATGTCCAAGACCAAGCAATCCACGCCTTTAGTTTGTCCACAAAACGAGAAAGGAAACCCGCCATCTTGTCACTTGTGCGGAGTGATGAAACGGATATTGTTGTTTGTTGTTTATTTTATTACAGAAAAAAACATTACAGAAAAATCAGGTTTTACTTTATTTCCTATTAACAAGCTGAATAAAAAATGCAAATTTGTTTGTAAGTTTGTATTTTTTCGCGGGATGTTTAACTTGTTGATTTTTTATCTGTAAATATGATTGAGATCAGACCATTTGGATAGTTTCAAGCTTTAACAGCTGTTTGATGCGGTAAACATATGTTAAAGTTCGATTCGATTTGTTTATTAGTAGTTAATGTTAAATCTCGCTAACTTATACTTATATGAACTGTTTTGTTGTGCATGTGCACATGTGATATTTGTTTTTAAAGTACCTTCAGTAACGAAATATGGACCCAGTTCGACCCCCAAAACAGTTTCCCTTCGCTTAATAATCAGGGCAGGCAGGAGGCATATCCCGAAAGCGTTTCAGTCAAGAAAAGTCGTTGATTTCTGTCTGTGTTTAATTTTACTATGCAAAAGCACATTTTGGAGTGAAAAAACACGTAATTATCATTATAAGCAGCTGATAAGGCAGTGTGTATTTGGGTACATTTCGCCTATATTTGGTTATCTTTGGTTAATTCGTCGGACCCGAATAGATCTGAGCCCCAGAAACAAGCCTTTGATGCACTTTGTATGTTACTGACAGTCAGTTCAGTGAGCGAGCTGTCATCTTAGTTGTGTTACCGGTATCGGTATTTCTTTGAAAAAGAAAGTAGATATTTTTAAACCGATTGCTTGACAACCACGCCACAGCAAGTTTAAATTTAAGTATTATACCAACCTAAGACTAAGGATAAAAGCTAAACTTGGCGCAGCAAGTATTTTATTTAACCTGACAATGGAATATACTCTACTGTACGCTGCAGTACGCAATTCATATTTGCATTCTTCTGAAAAATACACAACTTATATTTTAACTTTCAATTGCCTTGTGCCAGGCAAGCAAGCAGAAGCAAGGGTGTTTACATGTAGTAAGGCTAAATTTTGCATGAACAGCAACGCCTGAAATTTCATTTGTGTAACCTCCATGTATCAACTCAACAATTGTGACGTTCACTTTCCTATATAGGGCCTTCAGTTTTCCTATCTTTCTTTTATGGTTGAAATTTATATTTTTTTAGAATCTTGACTGAAACAGCTGGGGGTGCAGCATAAAACATGTACCGGTAAACTGCAGGCCACTGGCCTTTAGCGAAGTTTAGTGACAATACTGTCTCTTGGAAATATTTCAAACATTTCTAATAATTTTTATATATATCAAACATGAAGGTCTGTTTTTGTGTATTTTCAGGTATCAAGAACATGGAAAATTACTAAGCATTGAGTATATAATATTCAACAGTTGTCTTGAATAGAGTTGAAATCAAGTTTGAAACTATGAGTGGAGGGTTTGGGAACAAGGACAATGTCTTTGGACAATCCTCAGCAAATTTTGGTCAAGTGTTCGGCTCTGGTTTAGTGTTTAAGGACAGTTCCGAAGGGGCTGTCTTCGGAGCATCACCAGCATTGAGTGCCCCTCCCAACACCCAGTCTACAGCCACAGGAGAAAATCTATTTGCCCAGTTTGCAAGTCCAACGACTTCTGCAAATGTATTTGGTGGAAGAAGTGTGTTTGGCGAAGCAAAGTTATTTGGCAGTAAATCATCAACCAAGGAAACAAAGTCTGTTTTTCCAAGTCCAGTTTTCTCCAAAGAATCCAGTACTAGGGCTTCAGATTCTCTGGTGGCTTCAAAAAGTTTACCAAATATCCCTGGAAAAGATACTAGGAGCAGTACATCAGGTTCAAAACAGCTATTTGGAAAACCTGTGTTGACCACAACTACTGTTACGTCGCAGTCAGAAACAGTTCTATTTGGTAAACCCTTAATCAACCAGCCAAATAAATTATTTCAATCTAAAGGAAAGGGAGATGATCATCCCAAGCAGTCCGCTCCGTCTAAAACTGGACTCTTCGGAAAACCAACTGTTTTGAGCGAAGGAGAGATAACAGATGAAAGTCAAGGTAGATCAGTTTTGTTGTTCATGAGCCAAAAAGATACTGAGACGGTGCAGAAGAACACATGCCAATAATTAAATGATTTAAATCCTGGTACTGTCACACAATAAAGTTATGTGTGTTTAACATTGTCATTAACATTAGACAATCTGTTAGGAATTTGTGTAAGGCTGCACAGGAAACCATTGGACACTTATTCTGTCATTGTGAAAAAGTGTGTTACTTGTGGAATAAAATAATATACTATGTATTTGACGTGACCGGGACAACTATAAGCGTATCAAATATTGAACTTGTGTTTGGAAAGATAGAATTGGGTGATTCTTTTATAGCTGTCAATTATGTTTTGTTGTTATCACGATATTATATCTTCACCAAACAGTGTCAAGCGGCAATCTTATCTACGCCCAAACTAGAGTCCTATTTAATTCAGCACTTATTTTATATATGGAAAAACATTCTGCTCTAGAAAATAACACAATTGAACGAATTGAAAATTGAAAAAAAAAAAACTGTTTTTCACTCAAAACATGATCTTACTGTAAATGAGAACAGAAATGACTTAATATTTCCTGTTTCTGATAACGCCCAGCAAATTTTTCTCCAGAACCGGCTAATACCTATTAACTTATGAACTTATGTTCAATTGAAATCATTAGTATGAAGTAAATTTTTGAACTTAATATTTTGTTTCTGAAAAAATGTCATATTAAGATCCGACTTTTTTTTTTAAATTTGGATCCCAGAAATGAACCTACCTGGTCAAAGTGTGTAATGTTATATAATATAAACTTTATCTTTTTTTATTACCAGAATCGACTGATGCTAAAAGGAGTTTATTTGGACGCTCTCCCGAAAAAGGAAAGACAACTCGTAGATCCTTCATTAGGCGAGGTAAAGTAATACATTGTTTAAATTAAGAGGTACTTGGCTCATCCAGATTTAAATACATGTAAGTGAGTCTACCTGGGTTTTTACTGGTGCGCAAAATAGTTTTGGTTGAGATTCTTATGAGTAGCAGAGCTAAAAGGATACATGTTTCTATTACATTCAAGATCATTCACGTTATCCGTGACATGACACAAATAAATGACATACATGTACTGTTATTTTCTGACACATTTTATTTCAGACAGCTTCACTAGTTTGTTTTGATGTGTTTGGATGATCCCTTATAGTATTAAGACAATCAAACATTTCTGAAATCTTGATCATGGCTTAAAAATTACACATTCTGACAGCCCAGGACAACCTGTTTTTGTAGTCGGGCGGGTGGTTAGGTGGGAGCCTCTTGTGTCCTGGTGCTCTCTCAGCTAAAGGGCACTAGGAAGCCAATTTGTTGTGGTATCCATTTTTAATGTGTATTGTGGTAAAACGTGCTGAAACGGTTAATCGAATAATCGTTTTGGTTAATAAATCAATAACCAAATAACCGAAAATTTAAGATGACCCCTAAACTACTGTCATCAACGAATCACAGTAAATCACATAGACCAAACAGCGGAAACATTGCACTTTGTAAAAGAAATTGTATAAATTCGACTGATATCTTGTTGTTTTAAGCCCAAATAATACATCTTAAAAAAAAAAATATTGTATGTCAACTATAAAAGTTCTCGCTGCAGAGTATAAAACTAAAATGGGAATACAGTCATCGCTAGCATGTGCGTATTGTATTTTCTACAAAAAAGAGCTTTTTTTTCGATTCTGTGGTTTATAATTTTAAATGCAGTTTATATGCAATGCGTGCGTTATATATCTACACGTTAAACACATGAGTAGGGCCTACGTAACGCACTGAAATGCGTATGTCACTGACAGCAAGTATTCAGTTATTTATTTATTTGAAGGGCCCGCGCCGTGGCTGAGTGGTTAGCGCGTCTGACTGCAGATCCTCCTTCGATGTACCGCACAGGTTTCGAGTCTCCCAGTGAACCTGAGGTATATGAGGGAGTCAAACAAGGTGACTTCCGCAATCGCGGGGGCGGTTTTTACAAGGTTTCCTCCCGGTTTTCCGCCGTATTGAGTAGAGCAGATTAAGTAGTGGAGAATCTGTCGTCATATAAATGAAATACCTTTGAGTACGACGTTAAACACCAATCAAACAAACAATTAATTTGATTGCTATTCAGTATCTGCTCAGGGGTACTTCACTTTTATAGCGTTGGTGACTAGCTAGAGTTTTATGGAAGAGCGAAAATAATAATAAAAACACCCTGCAATCTTTGCCTTCACTCGTATGTCGGACGGCAAATGTGAAATTTGAACAAGACCCCTATTCAATCATGTAACGTCACATTTTCAATATGGCTGTCATTTAGAGACAAACAAGAGATCGCCGACTTGATCGAATCAGGAAAGTTCAACGCAATGAAAAATATATTTCTTGAAAGGAATGCAAGGCAAAATACATTTAGACATGAGTAAAATAACACGATAGATAGCAGGGTCGCTCATGAGTAATTTTTTCCCCATTTATTCAAAGACTAAGGTATGTACAGTTGCGTTAAAACTTCTAAATGGCACCTAATTATAACGAGTAATCGAATAGTATTCGAATACCACAAACAAGTATTCGGTTAGGAAAAATCCGTAACCGTTTCAGCTCTAATTGTGGTTTTCTTCTATGTTGCTGGCGTCACTTGAGGTGGTTTCCTTCACCTATTGAGCTGGCATGCAGTCATATAAGAGAAATAAACTTAAGTATGGTTTGAAACCCCTATCAATCAATAGTCGAGCAAGTAAATTTGCAAGGATTTTATTTTGTTAGTAGTGGTGTTGTAAGTAGTGGTGTTGCTAGTAAGTGAAAACTCTTGAGCATGTTGTTAAACACCATTCAATCCAACAGAGCAAATTGTATTGCGCTATAGAATTAATTTTTGGGCTATATGATATTTAAAGTGATATTCAAATTGTCTTGTTTGATAACCAAGTTGTAAGATGCTGATTTTCCTTCTTCATCATTTTAGCTGACGATCAAGCATCGACTGCTGGGAGGTCCATCTTTGCTAAGGCTGTTACTGTGGCAACCGGTAAATCATTAGGTCGCCATGTTGATGAAACAGAAGGACGTGAAAAGAAGCAAATAAGATCAAGAAAATCATCAGATGAAGGTGTGTTAATTAATCAATTGTACTAAAATGTATCAGTAATTAAAGAAAGAAGAAATTGTATAAAAGAAGTACTTATCTTTGATATATGGGTATTTTCAACCAATACTGTGTGTGACAAATATTTGACCAGGGCTTTAGACAAGATGCATATTGGCATCGTTTACGCAAATGGTTTGTATAAAAATACATCATATTTTAAACAGTTGCCCACCAGAACGCATTTGTTTAGACATTTATGCAACACTTTTTATTATAAGCATGAAATATATCCAGTTATGTTGATTGGGAGCTACATGTTTATGGATCCCAAATAAAACACAAACACAAACTCTCATTAATAGAAATGATTTTCCTCTGAAAAGTAGGTAACAAGCCCTCGTGTCCAAATCTGATTGGTTGCATCAAACCTAGCCTTGTTTTGTAACCAATAATGAATATGTCACAGAGAACCTCTGGATATCTCCCTGTATCTAGTAGTAATGGCAGGTGGTGTGTTAAAATCTTTAAAAGTCACTTACTCTGACTATTCCCGTTTGCATGTAGATGTGGAGACTAACTTTTGGACTGGTTTTATCAATTTACATCGGTTTAAACCGAATCAGAAGAGTACAAGAAATCAAACAGAAGTAAAAGTGGGAATCGAAATGAAATAGATAGCTGTCCCGTGTGCCTTCGGCAAAATGGTTTACCCAAAATGTTAACTCTTCATATATGTATTCACATCGCAAATATTGTTAAGGTGATCAACAGTTCAGGTCTCCATAATAGTTTGAACATGAATCCATGATGGTATGACAAATTAACACCAGATCACGACACATGCAATAAAACATGATTTGTTAAAACAATGTTGACATTCTTCTCCAAGCACTCACACAACTCATTTGTTTGAGCTTCCTTTGCCCTGGTGCTATCTGAGCTAAGGGGCATCAGGAAGCCTATTTGTTGTGGCGTCCTTGTTTTGTGTTGTCTTAATCTGTTCCCAGTGTCCCATTGGGCTGACAGTGAAATAAGAACAGCGTTAAACCTCAATCAATCAATCAATCCATGCTGTCACTTTCCTTAATTCTTTTTTTTTTGTTCTTCAATGTCAAAGGCTTATGCCGTTGATAGAATATATAAACTCAAATTGTGTACCAAAGGTTGAAAGATTGGCATTTTCATGCTGTTGTTAGAATTTGTTACATGTTACATTTAAATTGAATATTTTCCATTTCTGTTGCAGGAGAAACAAGACCTCTTAGACGACTATCAAGAACTCTTTCTAACAGCGATGAAATTCTGACTAAAGTTGCAGTAGTTTGTAAAGATGTCCCTTCATCTGTCAACAATGTGATTCAGCTGAAAAAACATTTCTCCAGATATGGTCTGGTCACAAAAGTATTTCCCTCACCAGCTAAACGCTCAGCTACTATCCACTTCAAAACACACGTAAGCATTGTTCAATTTATAACACACGTAAGCATCATTCAATTTATAACACACGTAAGCATCATTCAATTTATAACACACGTAAGCATTGTTCAATTTATAACACACGTAAGCATCAGTCAATTTATAACACACGTAAGCATCATTCAATTTATAACACACGTAAGCATCATTCAATTTATAACACACGTAAGCA
>JAVFBZ010023497.1:0-11415 GCA_032466195.1 Katharina tunicata
AGGTACTGACTTCAACACCACCTGGTGGACAGCAGTAATGACTGTGATGACTGTTATTCTCATGAAATATGGACAACCTAGCAATGCATTGCTCCACAAAATTTCATTTATGTATCTTTGTTTTCCGCTGATCTACACGTCCTTGAATACCATCAAATTTACATAGATATTTGGGTTTTGCGTTTCTTTTTTTGAAGAGTGTAGTTAAATCCAGTGTGAACTGCAATAAAACAGCGCTGATTCAGTTGTAAATCTACAAACATATTTCAAAGTGGATATATCATTTCATTGTTACAGTTATAAATGTTTTATTATGATCTTAGGAAGTTGCTCCACCAGCATGTATTTGTCCGTCTGCAGCATTTGCCGTATTACTTGCTTCTTTCTGTCTGTTATCCAAACAAAATGTAACATTAAAGTAAATTTCAATTGCCAAAGAGGATGATTATGTGTTTGTATGCAAGTAATATGGAGACATGGGTTGGGATGAGATAGTGACGCTACGGTATGTAGAAATGCGTTACCTTTCTTTGGTTAATTTGTTGACCACTCCGTGTATTCTTCGGTACCCACAAGTTGGGGGTGTGGGTACCTAAGGCCCATCCACGTCTGTATGATTTCAGTTATCTACAAAAACATAGAATGGTGTGAATAACTACACTTACCAAACAGCTATATCCCTGAAAAGAAGCTTAACGTTCCTCTTGGAAGATCGGCCATTGTCTCAATGAGTTTGTCGACAACGATAAAAGATATAATAATAATCATAATCATTATTATTCTTTTTATTTTTTTTATTATTCGTTAAAACGAGACAAACACACTGATACGAGTTGCAGCTGGAAATTCAACTTTCGTGATTTTGGCGATTAATTTTACACGCAGACTTGAGTTAAATGTAATTGATCCAAGGAGTGCTAAATAAGTGTACTAAGCTTTGGCCATTTTAAATTCATCTTTGACTATTTGCAGACAGCCTCGTTGAATTCCATGTGGGCAGGTGTTTATGCCGGAATTCAGTTGGTTCGTATCTATACCCAATTTTTTTAGCTGTGGAAATGTCTGATCTAATGAAACATAAATTAACTATTTGATAAAAAAAAAGGTTATTGAATCATTCAGACCAATTGAGAAGGTGTGAACGGACAATTCAAACAAAAAAGACAAATTCTTCCAGAAAGTCAATTTATCATACGCTTATCTCTGACAAAGATTTCATAATAATAATGAAAGTTTACTTTTTTGCGATAATTGGAAAAGAAGGTCTATCTTCCACAATAATCCATAGAAACTGGAAAAATAATTTGTGTATGGTACAATATGACGACCCCTGAAACAATAATCCCATAATGCATTTCGAATACTCTCAAAGTTTGTAGTCCGAGAAAGCTTGGCGACAATTTCCAGAGGATGTTCAGAAGATCTAAATTATAACAATATGATTCCCTATTGCATCACTTAAAGTTTTATCGACTTGTCTTCCTCGTATTATTTTCCTCAACTGTTTTATCCACATCTCCTTATGTTTTATCATCATCTCCTTCTGTTTTATCATCATCTCCTCCTGTTTTATCCTCATCTCCTTCTGTTTTATCCTCATCTCCTTCTGTTTTATCCTCAACTCCTTCTGTTTTATCCTCAACTCCTTCTGTTTTATCCTCATCTCGTCCTGTTTTATCCTCATCTCGTCCTGTTTTATCCTCATCTCCTCCTGTTTTATCCTCATCTCCTTCTGTTTTATCCTCATCTCCTTCTGTTTTATCCTCATCTCCTTCTGTTTTATCCTCAACTCCTTCTGTGTTATCCTCATCTCGTCCTGTTTTATCCACATCTCCTCCTGTTTTATCCACATCTCCTCCTGTGATCGACAGTTTTATCTCATCGACAGTTTTATCGTCC
The DNA here is from genome assembly GCA_032466195.1 of Katharina tunicata. NCBI lineage: Eukaryota > Metazoa > Mollusca > Polyplacophora > Chitonida > Mopaliidae > Katharina > Katharina tunicata. The sequence continues at coordinate 1,900 of JAVFBZ010023497.1, forward strand.
ACACCAGTTTTATCGACATCTCCTCCTCGTATTTCATGCAACATCGACGTTTTCTCTCGAAATGACTTGGATCTTGGAAACACTGGTGTTGTTCGACACAAAATTGTGTTAACTAACCAGATTCCTTTCAAAACGTGACATCGCCGAATTTCCCCGGCCATGTACGACGAGGTGGGTAACCATTTGCGCCAGTTGCTGGTTAGTGGCGTCATCCGTCCATCGCATTCGCCCTGGGCGTCTAACGTAGTGTTGGTGAGGAAGAAAGATGGGAGTCTGAGGGTGTGCATCGATTACCGGCAACTCAACAACTGAACTATTAAGGATTCGTATGCTCTCCCTAGGCCCGAAGAGCTCTTCGATAGCGAGGCTGGAAGTATGTACTTTATTGCTCTTAAAAGTGGTTATCATCAAGTAGAACTTCACACAGAACATTAAAGCCGCACCGCATTTACTGTTGGCCCTTAAGGATTTTATGAATACAACAGAATGCCATTCGGTCAAGCAAATGCCCCTGCTACGTATCAGAGGCTTATGGAGAACGTTCTCGATGGTCTTAACTTAAGCATATGCGTTGTTGGTATTGATGATTTCTTGACTTTCTCTAGGACATTCGAAGAGCACTTGGAAAGATTAGAGACAGTGTTTCAGACTGAGGGATAATAACCTGAAGTTGGCGCTTAACAAATGTTCGTTCTTTAACGATAGAGTTAAGCATATCGGTCACGTTATTTCTCCGGACTGAATTGAAACGGATCCAGAAAAATTAGAGAAGGTGCGTTCTTGACCAACACCAACAACCCCCGAAGAGGTGCGCCAGTTCCTCGGATTCGAAGGCTACTATCGGAATTCGCTAAAGATTTTGCTCGGATTGCCAGGCCTCTAACTGATCTCTTACCTCTGTGCGTCAAGAAAGGTAAGCGTGGAAAAAAATACATCTTCTGATCGGGTTGTTTCAAATTCGTTGGAGTGTGGTGAATCTCAGGAAAAAATCTTTTAATGAACCGAAACGTAAACTCATGACTCCTCCAATTCTTGGATATGCCATTACGCAGTCAACAAACTTGAATTTTTGGCGTTAAAATGGGCGGTTACAGAGACATTTTGCGATTATCTCTACGGTAGTCACTTCATCGTTAAAACTGACAATAACCCCTTAACATATGCTCTTTTGTCAGCAAAGTTCGACGCGACAAGTCATCGATAGTTGGTGTCTTTGGCGTCGTTAGATTTCAGCATCGAGTATGTTCAGGAAAAGAAAAACATCGACGCTGACGCTCTGTCTCGCCTACCGGTAACCGTTTGCACTACTATCACACATGCGACTCATTAAGTGTGGGGCCTGTTGTAGAATCGCTCAAATGTTCAGAAGAAGTGTTGGATTGTTTCAAGGACCAGCCATTTGATATGAAAAATGTAGTGGGGTTTTCATAAACGAAGTAGAACAAACGTTCAGTGTGATACCATGGCCATTTTACTAGTTGGTTGTCGCAACAGAGAAAACCCTGGCTAAACATAAGATACACTGGACATATCAGTATACACAATTGTGACAGACAAAAGTCTGTATAGCTTAGTTACATAAGTATATATACGAGAATCTACATACCAAGCGTTATTTTGTTTATTGCTAACAATTGTAGACTAACCTTGTCAATTAAAGAGGAATAATTTACATAGCTTATTTTATCAATTTGAATAGTGTAGCTTGCAATAAACTAGAATAATCCTACCCCGCCAGTGGACGAGGGATAACCATCTCAATAGTAAAACTGACCCCTCAGACGATCAGCAAACCCTGGAAAATACTCGACAATTATTATCAACCAATAAGCCTGCGGCCACTTAATGAATTTTAAAGAAGATAAAGTCCTGTACGGCCAATACACTACAATAATTTATGCAATGAATCATTTACGTGTTGAGCAAACGCCATAATAACTACTCATTACATATCAATATCAACATTTAGATAGAGTAGAAAGTAACAATTGTATTAGCACAAAACAATAGCCGTACTCACCATGAACGCCAAGCCCGGAGCCGACGAAAACAAGAACGGTCCAACACGTGAAAACAGATAACGAGTGACCAGCTTCGCATTGATTCAATGCCAGGGAGACTGGGGAGACTTGTTGACCAATCGGCATCGGGCAGCGAGCACGACGAACCGGCCAGAATCAGCTAATCAGACAGAATCAATCTCGAAACTCTGTATACAACCAAGTCAAACCTCTGCAGTCATTCAAACGCATAACACACGACAATGCAGCGATAGTTTACCACAGACTATATACAAAGTATGACTATTTATTATTTGAACATAACACGATCAGCATATAATACAAAAGAAAGCAATATCATCACATATGTTGCTTGTTTATGTATCAAAAAGGATGGTGTAATCAACAATAAAGTTCCAAAACTCATTGATTGCATGGGACACACCAAAATAAACATACAACTGTACACAGCATGAAATTCAAACAGACAAAAAAATCATTATCAAGTTATAGATCCTACCCAGTTGTTAACAGAGCTGTGAATTTGGTTAGTTCTCGTTTTCCACTGAAATCCACTTAAAGTGTTGGTACTATATGTAAAGTGTAGGGTGGTTTCATGCTACATTTGTCACTGAAGTCGATGAATATTAAAATGGCTCGCATTGTTTGAAATTAAAGTAATGTGGGTTACTTTTATCTGCAAGAAAACCATAAATAAAACATGGCATAAAAAGTCCATTATGCTTAATACCGTACCAATAATGTATTAGCAGTTTAAACTTGTTAAAACTAAAAGTTATCTATAATTTGACTGACTTTGTTTTTCTTCCCCTTTAAAAGACAACAAATGAGAAAAACAAATCATTGTTTTTACTTAACCTGACATCCACAAATTATTACCAAACATCTACAACTATATGAACAAGAACATTTATGGACATATTGAATTAAAAAGAATTAGGTGATATCAATTTAATTGTAATTTTCACGTGTAATCCTATTTTGTGGTCCTATACAGCATACAGACTCATTCACAAAAAAGCGTTCTGATATTGAAATTTGAAGCGAATTGAAATGTCTGACTTTACGACGTGCAGCTATCTTGGAAACAAGATATCATCGGTCAAGAAGAATTTTGCATGTGGACCAGACTGTTTTTGTCTTCTTTATGTTGGTGAGTTATCTCTGGAGGATGAACAACAAGCATCTGTACATGTCCGATGCCTCCTGCTCTGTCTTTGGCTTTGTTCGGTGATGACGGAGAGGAAGACCATTGCAGGTGTACTCAAGTCTTCTTCACAGACGGTTGGTCTCTCCCGCATCTTTAATAGCTTCGATGTCTCTTTCGTCCACTTCGATCTTGTAATCTACAGTACCTTAAATACCAAATGATATATTATAAGGATAGATACAGAAGATTTAGTGAAATAAATGGCAATGGCAAATGGAGAGGAAGCGGATGAAACGGGAGTGGACGTCTTGTGGCGGGACTGGTTACGGGTCTTGCATGGCATGCATGGGAGATGAGATGAGGGGAGGAGGAGGAGAGGGCAGTAGCATGCCACAGATTTCGGGCATGTGGAACAACAGGTCCGATTTACCGCAGAATCTTTCCTCAGCATTGCTCTTCGTCCGAACTCGGTGTTCATTGCACTCTCTACATATCCTATCAAGTTCAGTTTGTAAGAGCTCGGTCAAGAAGAATCGGAGGCACTCACAAAAAAATACACAGCGATTGAAGCATATGAGAAATTCTTAGGTGGTGTGAAGATTTTATTGCAACCTACAATGAACATATCTGTATATCTACAAAAATTAAACAAGCATATAGATATCGACAATTTTCTCCATTGTCATTCTGTGAACGAAGTGCTTGTACATCGGGAAGTGGTATTCATGGTATTCTAAAGACAAATAGAGATTACTTAGTTACCGGTATATAACATCGAATAATTGTGTGATCTTAATCTAATTGGCATGATGTAAAACTTCCTTTGGAAATGAGGATCGCTACCGAAAATCAATTCTCTCGAAAAAGGGAAGCGACTGGACAGCATGCTTATCACCGATACTTTTGTATAATGTTAAAAGTAGGTATATATTAATAAGTTCGTATCTCTTGACGTGTATTTGTATTCCTCACGTTGATTGGGACTATTCCCTGCAATTACAAGGCTTACAAGGCTTACAAGTTTGTTGCCTCATATCCATTGGAACTATTTTCAAAGTTTGTTTAACCATTCTAGTTAAAGCTCAACTTTTTTTTAACATTTATGGAAAAGCCACTTGATAATACACATCAAGAGTTACGCATTTGTTAATACATACCTAATTTTTACGTTTTGCAAAATTCTCGTAATTTAGCCGTTATCCGAGGTATATGCGAAAGCAAGGAGCGACAACTCTGGAAGAGATCGGCACATTCGGTTACGAAGCACCTTCATGGAATGTACTTTCAAACTCACAGCAGAAGTGAATATTTAAATTAATCTTAAAAATCTTACAATTACGAAAAAGACAAAGGAAACTAATTTTGGTCATTGCATGTAGCTATATTATTACAATTTTCTACTGTATAACAGAGTTCTTGTTCACTGCTATTGCTAATGTTGTGTGAGACCCTCTGAGGTGAGAGCATAGCTAGGTATGAAAGAGAACGGTACAGTGTCGGAATTCACTATGAGTAAGGGGGAACCTATTAAAGCTGGTTGGTTATATATTGCGCTGTCCGATACAGCACACTAACATATAGTCTGATAAACAAACTGAACTGAACTTTGCCTTTAAATAGGAATAAAGAAACTAATGACAAAATAGAATAGGCCTGAACCTATAGGCCTTTATAACAACCATACCTTATGACAAATATATGATTCACGTTCCGTAATTTAGTAGATATCTTCATTCGTATAACAGTAAAAGTATTGGCGATTTTAGTTCGATGTTTAAAATTTTAAATGCCATTTTGGTTTTGCTTATACAGGGGACAATTTCGGATCTTCTACTTTGGCTGCACAATGAACCCTACAAGGAGTTGAGATACCGGTCGCCATGCAGTGACATGTACTCGTCTGCGTATACACATTAAACGCACGGTGTCAAACTAAGTTAATAGAATAGAATAGATTTTTTTTTATTTCAGACCCTCTGGTCCATAAATTAATTACTAGGTACTGGTACTATAGACAAAGGCTTCCATAGTAGACAAGTTGAACAATAGCAATTAATGTGGAAATCGTGTTAAATGGAAAGCAGTCCTTATGGATTTCATGAATTGCTAGTCCACATGTTTTGTTTTTTTTTTTTCGTTTTTTTTCAGGATTTAAATATACATTTTATCAAATAGAACGAATTAGATCAATGCAAAGTCTAATTAATCGCATGGTTACTTTAGTCCTGTTTTTTTAGTGCAATTAGTGTTCTATGTCAATTCCTGGGTACAGCCATAAACAAAGATATGTTACACAGAGAAAAAAATGTTTCATTATAAACATATTTTGTCCCCACTTTATAAACACAATAGTTTTAATAAAACGCCTTTCTGTCTCAGTAAAAACACTTTTTGTGTACTTAACACTTAAGTGCTTTAAAAGAAACACTATATAAACATATTAAGTCCTAACTGTCACGGTACTAAACACTTAAGTGTTTCACTTAGAACACGTTAATGTTTTTAAATAAAACACTGCAGTGTTTTAAAGATAGCGCTATACTGATTAAAAAAAAAAACACTTTTAAATATGTTTATAAGCACTTAAGTGTTTAGTCCATATAAGAGTTTCTTCTTAAATGCATTAAATCGTTTCTATTAAGACATAAAAGCGTTTATAAAGTGGGGACAAAATCTGTTTTTAATGAAACACATTTTTTACAGTGTAATTGTGTATTCGTGTATTCACTTGCCAAGTCTTTCTTTCAAATTAAATAGACTGGAACCACGGAACCTGCACAAAAAGCTTCTGTATTTCAATGGTAAGTCCCTGTCGACTTAAGTAATAAATGGGAGTATTTTGGTGGCTGTGGAAAAGGCTTGGTGTACCCACCTTGAGTTGCGCTTCAGTGGTGATGTGAATTATTATGAATAAAGACTAGCGCTCTAGTCAACTTATTGTTATAGCAGAAATGTAATAGGTACACTGTATATCAAATTTATGAAGACGTTTATGAAGTTTGTTATCTTTTCAATGGAACAGTTCCGGTGATGGGATAGATCAAACCCTCCTGAAGTTTTATTCCTACCAGAATCTATTGACCATTGTTGTAATATTCGTGTCTGTCATCATATTTCGTTTCTTCTTTTTTTTTTGGTTCTTGTAATGTGTTTTTTAGTTTTTCTGGTGAATAAACAGTTGAAATGAAAATAATGGTAAAAAAGACCAAAAGCAAGAATTATTTATGTACGTTTTGAGGTCGTTTGTAGAGCCACTGAAATGGAACGGTGCGTAGAGGATTGGAGGCTTTTTTAAAGGCAATAAAACTAAATTATTGCACCTTTGAATTGCTCTACGTTGCTTTTGTGAATGACTATAAATGTTAAAAACATGTGGGTCTTAATGCTGAATCTGATTTTAGGAAATTCAAAAGAATCACATATAAAATGCGGATTGTGATCATAGGCTATCTGAATTCGTGTCCGGATTTTTTTTTTATCTCGGAAGAACACTAAAATAACAGCTTAAAGGCAAACGTTTTTACTGGGGAGTTCTTTAGCGTTTACATCTGCTTTTGCCAATTGTTACCCACGTCCGGAATCTTCTGTTTAATAAGCAGATAGTCTGCATATGAAATGGTACCCGTAGAACTAGACTCAACTGACACGCATATTGTAACACAATTTACCAGAAGTTCTACAGGCAAAACACAGTTTATAAATTGTAAACTAGAGATAATCAGAAATCCCATTAAGGATTGACTGCAATTTTGTTTACGTTCATTGGAGTATGAACGAAAAAACTGAGGTGCACCTCGGTTTTTTTGTTCATACTCCAATGAACGTAAACAAAATTGCAGTCAACACTTATAATTAAATTAGAGCAACACAGTTACTTATAATGGCAGTATCTACGGAGGAAATAAAATCTTTACTTTATTCAACAACGCACTCATGGATACATGTGTCAGGCTCACTGTTACCATGGCTGTAGAGGCTGAGCAACAGCAGTTGATGTCTTGCACGTGAGTCTCAGTGGGAAAGTGTATGTGCATGGCGGTTGATTTTACGTACTAGCTCTAGTTATTTGAAGACACAGTTAGAGAATGGTGAATTGGAGATGAATTTAAATGACGAGAAATTTCTCGAATTGAGCTGATGTTATGAAGGCACTTTGTTTAACATCAGGATGTAAAAAATATCAATTCATTTCACGTAGCCGCTGTGATAGGTAGAGGAGATGTGGAGATTGGCGACTGGCCGTACAAACTTTTGCTAGGCTGTCGAGCGCTGTGCTATCGCAGACAAGATATACTGATCGTACTGGTGTGTGTTGAAATGCTGAACATTTTCGATTGTATAACTTCTGGCAGAGACGTCGTTCCGGTAGCCTCTCATGTGCATTATATGTGCCGTAATTCAAAGCCAGCATCGTTAATTACTTTGGAATGCGCGGTGCGAGGATGCCAAATTTTTTTGTTGTACCTTAATAGTGACTCGTTCATAATGCCCCTATGGTATAAGAAACTACAATTTGACGTCTCGTCATCGTTTAGAGAAAACGTTTCAAAGACATATTGAAATTCTGCTTTTGCATTTATGCAGTTATTATTATTTTATCTATTCTGTTAAAAGTGGACTTCAATCCCAACTGTTTGGAGTATTTTATTCAAATATGTATGATGAAATAAAGATAAACGAAAGCCATGCTATCTTCGGCCAGATGTGATCAATTGAACGGTGCAGGAAAATACATAAAAGAACACACTAAGTATATAGTATATAGGCCTACAATGGGGTTTCTGGACCACCTATGTTGTTAATGGATATTGTTATGTACATGCAAAATTTGTTTTTGAATGCTGCTGCTGCAGTGATTCTTTCTGGGTCATCGACATATATTTAAACATTTGTAAATTTTCCAACAGTGTTTCAAATGACAGATATTTCTATAAGCTCTAGTGAGGTATTAAAGATGTAAACAGAGCTGACCTGCATTTCGCTTGTTTATCAAAGTTTATTGACCTGTTAACTTGTTAACAAAAAAACCGTCAGTCTGGAACTTTCTTTATATGATGTTACTTTCTTGAATGTTCCATGATACTATAAAAACTCCATAGCGCGAGAGGTCACGTGAAAAACTATGATATAGATTGCTCTCAGAAGAAAATATGTTGCTTTATATATAATAAAAGTGTCCTGCTGTGCTGTGGATTGGGTTTTTTCTCATTCATTGAAATAAACTACACCACAAAGTAAATTGTTATCTAAGGTCATTTAATTTTACTTCTATAATTCTATAATAGACTTTGAGGTGTAGTATATTTCAATTCCTCTTCAGAGATTCCTTTTCTTACCAAGTATTGGCTTATTGGTGCATAACGTTTATAAGGTATGCAAATGACAGATCATTGCTCAAGTACCGTGTAGCACACTCCGTCTCTGCCCATTGTCAGTCAGCCAAGCATTAAGACATTATCGCATATAATACTGTAGGGAAGGCTTAACCATTGCTGCCTTTAACATTTGATACAAATCTCGTGGCATACGCACAATTTAAGGCGAATCCTGTTTACAACATATTTCAAACCAAAGCTAGTAAACGACATACTTGTACTCGTGGAGACATTTCGTCGAGTTATATTTACAAATTAAAAAGAAAGAATAGACAGATGGTGGTAAATTGTTGTCTAAGATCATTTAATTTCCAACCCCTCACCATGTATTAGAAACACTGACAATATATTTTAATAGGAAACGTGTAATCAGAATAAACGATATGTTATAGATCAAATTAACAATATATATGACCAAATAGCAAAATATATAAAATTGTCCAAGCTAACGTTCTACAACACCCTTACTTATTTTCATCGGATCTTTCTCTTAGTTCTGTCAGTCGATTAATTTTTATAACTATATTCAGTTGCACGTATTTCCCATCCAGACAAGAACATTACAATGGCATGCATGGATTAACAACCTTTAAATGATGAAGATATATTATATGTTACACCCAGTGGCTGGTTGGGTATACGGGTGGATATTTCCTCGAGAAGAATCATATTTTCACGAGCCCAGTAAGGGCGAGTGAAAATATGATTCTTGGAAGGCTGCTTTAACACAGCAGCATTGAAAATAAAGGAAAAGCAGCCGGACACATAAATGCCTACAGCTTGTGTTGCGCAATATTCACCGCTCGGGGCGCACAAAAGTACAAAATCAAGGCAGATTTCAGCCGCTTGAGCACGCTTTTGTGGAGCTCTTCAGCGTAGGAGGTAGAAAAACATTAATTGTTTTTGTCGGCTGCTCCGAAAGCATTTTTGCATGTCACGGAAAACAAGTTTGACTCAAAATAAAGAGCTG